>MJUU01036892.1:108238-229678 GCA_002080025.1 Modiolus philippinarum | reverse complement strand
ATTTTGACGTGAATTTTTTTA
The DNA here is from genome assembly GCA_002080025.1 of Modiolus philippinarum. Classification (NCBI taxonomy): domain Eukaryota; kingdom Metazoa; phylum Mollusca; class Bivalvia; order Mytilida; family Modiolidae; genus Modiolus; species Modiolus philippinarum. Next base: position 229,657 of record MJUU01036892.1, on the reverse strand, counting down.
CGTATTGCGTTATAGAGTACAATAAAGCGTAGCATATCAATATTAAGATCACAATCTGTAACAACTCAAAAAAAAATAACATTGACATTTTCTAAAGCACTCCATGAAGACTGAGACCGGGTGGTTCGACAGAGTAGGCGTCTTTTGGAATGTTTGCATCACTTGTCATTTAGGGGACAACCATTTGATTATCAGGGGAGGGCTTGGGCGATTTTGACTAGAAAAATCATTTATTTTCGTTAAAATCTCGAACAAATCATCTATTTTCATCCAATGTCACATCAAATTATATTTAATTTTTAAATATTATTCTACAAATCAAAATTGATTTATTTATTTTCTTGACAAATATGATTAGAATATTTATTTTTTCTAGCACCAACAATGAATTATTTATCTACAAACTCGCCCAAGTCTCCCCCTGAAAATTAAATGGTCGTCCCCTTATTATGCATGAACATGTCGAAACAACGGCAGTTAAATACCGAAAGAACAAGGGATGTGGTGTTACAAAAGTCCAGAGACGTAACAAAAGTGAGAACGCAGAAAAACAAAGACACGAGATAGCCACAAGTAACGGACACTATGTGAACTTAGATGAAAACCGGTAGTGCCATCAGGTGCTCCGGAAGGGTAAGCATTTCCTGCTTCAATAGCGGCATCCGCCATACTATCAGTGGGGCAATCCAGCGATTAGTCAAAATCGGCAATTTCAAATCCGAGAAGACGTGGAATGTAGATGAAAATGTCCGTTTTCATTTTGGACACCGACACGTCTCATCTTTCAGTAATATCATGGTGACTGCCATAGAATTTCCGCAGGGATGAAAGTTGCAAAGGCTGATCTAATTCATTGTAATTTAGTTACATGTATTTCGCTATTTAATTTACACTTAGTTAGTGCTTCTGCTAGTGGATTATGAACACATGATAGTATCAACAAGCAAGTCATCCAGTCCTCTAGCATTTTCCGGGACACAACCCATTTTTAAGAATAACAATATCTAAAGTAAAGGGAGTATGAGTGTCATATTCAGAAGCATTCGATATTCTTGGGTTTTATCCATTTAAACTGGGTTATTCTTTTTTGCACATGTAAAGGTCATAGGTCACTTTAAAATGCATAAAATAGACAATGTATGAAATCTTTTTTTAACTTCCACTTATATTTTCATATATTTTAGGCATATAAACAGCTAATGGAAACTGAAAGAAAACTCTAGAGAGAACTGTTTTCCGCCAAAAGTCTTTTATCTTAAAATTTCTTTCATCGATTTGTAAAATCTTTTGCTCATGTTGTTCTATTAGCAAAGCTCTTCAAAACAAAAGGTTAGCGATTTAATTCTAATTACAAAATTCCTCACACTCATGCTCCCTTAAGAAATTCAGGAAAAGTAAGTAGTTTATCCTTCGTGCAAAGTTTTGTCCTTCGTGATTCCCGGCCTTACTGTAGCTTTCCAATTAATTTTCTTCAAAATGTTTTGATATTACCTGTACTGAGCCACAAGTTGTCGCAATGGAATTTATATGAATCCAAAAATAAAATGAGCTAATTGTACTGAATGCGTTCGGAAATGAGAAATTTGATATTGATGCATTAAGGACAATTGTTTTGTAAGTTAATATTAAATATTCATATGTAAATTTTAGAATATTTTATCTAAAACTGATGAATATCTCCATTATGCAAATATCAGAACTAAGCAGAATTTACATTCCAAATGGTCATTGATCTAAATAACAAATAATTACGGTATTCATAGTTCTGCAGTAACCTGTCTTCCTTTATTTTCTAAAATATGACATATTGTCTATAAGACTGCACTTAATGTAAACATTTTTTTCATTAGTGTGCTTCACACGTCAAAATTTCAAGAACCTTTATCCCACGAAACGGTATGGGCCTATTCAATGTTAGTATAATTATGTAATAAACGAAAATGCTAATGGTACATAAAAAAAACCCAATCTTACCGTTTTGGGGAACAGGCTTTTCTCCTCTCATGTATGACTGCAATCATAATGAAACATGTGTTGATATGACTAAACATGTCAACATTTAAGATGTAAGAAAATATAAGAACAACTTTCATCAAGACCGTTCCTCAAATCTAGATAAAATATTATTGAATGCAAACGAATACCAAGCATAAATGATAAAAGGGGGAATTCCAAAATCAAAACTTCAACATCACGACAAATCATATCCACCACGAATTGAGACAGCATGACAAAGACAAAATAAATAAACACAAATCAATAAGAATGCCACAAACTAAAGCACTAGCAGTGTGACCAACTATGAAAAGTGATGTATCATTGGGTGCTCTGGAAGGGTAAGCATGATCTGATGTCATTAAGGGAGCTTCAGCTTTCAGAAACATTTGGTGTTTTTCGGGTTTCTGCATTCGAACAGGGCTAAATATTTTTGCACGTAAATAGACATTTTCTTCGTAAAAGGTCATATTGAAGAGCATATTCTCTAATTCTAATGTTGTTCTCGTCAAGTTCATACTATAGGAGATCAAAGTGTTGTCCAACATGTGGATAAATTTATCTCGGGATTGCATTGGATATTGAAAAGGTCAAGAACTTTTCTTTAAATAGCAAAATATACCTTAACTATATTAATTTCGATTATAAACGAATGTAAAAAGTATTTACTCAAAATATAAATTGTTTATTTATCTTGAATCACCTATGAACTATTTACTTTTGTTGACTTCCATGCAATGTAAATTTCATATTTGGTGACGCCACATTAATGATGGTGGCCTGCGACGGGGTAGAAACTTAAACACTTGAAAATGTCATTAATTTTAGAATAAGGGAAATAAAATCTATCATCTGCAGTCTTTGATTATTATAGTTCTACTGTCTCATGCGTTAAACATTAAAGTTCTGACTAGAGCTGGAATTTTCGAAGTTTAACCCTTTCGAGAGTAGAACTATGATAATCAACGACTTGAAAGGATAGATTCTATAAATCGACAGTGTTCAAAAGTTTATTAACTTCCATTATATATATAAGGCGTATAAGCATCATATAGATAATGCTGAAAAGCTCTAGAGACATATTACATGGTTTTTCAAAAAAAAAACCTTTATATCATGTTATTAACTGTTCAAAACGAAAACAAAACAAAAAGAATAAATAAATAAAATAAAAATAAAACAACAACAAAAAAGAGACAAAAAAAAAAAAAAACAAACAAACAAACAAATAAAAAATAAAAAATCTTCTGAGACTCATAAAGTTCACTTCAACACATCTTTTTTTGTGTCAAATAGCGACGTATTTCTACGTTACGGTCACTCAATCTTTTCGGTGAACACATCTTTATTTGTGTCAAATAGCGACGTATTTCTACTTTACGGTCACTCAATCTGTTAAAAAGTATCATTCTTTGATCAATCTTCAATGTAAGCAAAATTTTCTTAAAAGACGTGTCAAAATGATGAAGTTCCTACCAAGGGCACAAAATTTCGAAATAACTGCTCATTTACATACCTGTAACAATTCCTTGACACCTTTATTGTTATAGTCTTTTGTCACAATCAAAGGAGTGCTTCCCTGAAAAATTATAAATTCAGGTGTACATTTTATCTATTTATGATTTAGTTTATAAAACTGTAATAACTACGACTTTATGTCTTTACGACGATGTATACACCCAACTGTTGCCAAGTATAAGAGTTACATTCATTGGGTAAAACATTTTTGTAATAAGGCATGTGTTCCTTAAAATCCATATATTCTTTATCATTTACGTCTACTCAGCAAATTTTTAGCCACATCAACACAAAAACGTTATACATGTAAATATTGAACGGACATTTTGACCGACAAAAAGGAGAGAAAAATTAAAATATCAGGAAGAGTCATTACACCTTGTATGTGATTTCGAACATTTTATCAGGCCAAGACAAGTTATTTCTATGTTTGACGTCAGCGCGCGCATTGCAAATGTGTGTTTTACAACAAAACAAACAAAAAGTGTTTCTCGCTTTTGGGATAAAATGGAATTTAAAAGTCGTTTAAGAAGACCACAAATATAAATTATTTACAAATGACTAAATACCGAAGGTACTGTGAATTTAAATTCTGCATGTGAGCATTTCGACAACGTATGACTCTTCAGTGTAGATAGAATCTAAACGTTTGGAAGACCATAAACCCAAAGATGTTCAAAAACTGATAGAGATCAAATAACCAATATTATCTAACCGTAAAGTCAAAATGAGCTAAGGACAGTGCTTTGCATGAGGGAGATACATGTACTCCTTAGTTTTCAGCAAAATTTACAAAAAAATGAATGTTGTAAGGTTCCAAATAGAATCGGCTTTCGGATCGGCACCAAAGTACTGACTATTGGGCTGGTGAATTCCCTCGGGGACTTACAGTCCGCCAGCAGTGGCATCGACCCAGTGGTAACAAATGACTAAATACCGAGGGAACTGTAAACTTAAATTCTGCATATGCGCATTTCGACAACTTATGTCAGGCATAAACTGAAATCAGAAAAAGTTAGCAATGATGAAAAAAATCTTCACTTGATTCAATTGAAATAGGAAAACTGTCTTTTTACGAACGTCGGTCACTTCAAACTGTCTAATTTTGAAAAATTCTTTCCTTGTTCTTTATTAATTTTTTGTTTGTTTGCCTTATACCCTACTACATTCCAAAAATAAAGTTACCGCCAAACAGAGAATTAAATTGGTTTGTCCCAAGTATAATTTTAATTTCGACCCTCCTCTTCGGTATATTAAAAAGGGGATTAAGGTATGAATACAAAAAAACAATTGCCTATTGGACTAAAATTAACTTTCCTAGGAAAAAGAAGGCTTTATTGGCAATAATAATAAACCGAAGGGTTGCGAAATGGCGACGGAGTGATACGAAAATTAAACAAGAGGCTCTCAAGAGCCTGTATCGCTCACCTAGACCATGGCTGACAGAGTGAGATGAATGGCATTTTCAACAGGGGCCAGAGTTTAAACAATGTTTCCCACTGAGGCCACCTTGAATTGTATTGGATGAAAACATGCCAGATGCAAATTTTGAAGAGAGCTAGACTGGTATTTTCTGCGAAGATGATCTTTGAACTTCTTTACTATAGGTTTCAATGGTAAAACTATGTTTCCGCTGGCAGCCATTTTGGACAAGGTATGAACCTGCTGGATATTTTTGTTGTTGGAAGGACCCCCTAATAACCATTGTGACTAAGTTTGGTTCTAATAAGACTGATAGTTTCTGAGAAGATCTTTGAATGAGTTTTCCCATACGGTCCAATGTTAAAACTATGTTACCCGCTTGCGGCCATCTTGGATGAGGCACAGACCTGTCGGATACTTTTTTGGAAGGGACCATCTAAAGACCATTGTGACCAAGTTTGGTTCTAATTGGACAGGTAGTTTCTGAGAAGAAGATCTTTGAATGTCTTTTCCATAAGTTTCAATGTTAAAACTATGTTCCCCGCTCGCGGCTATCTTGGATGAGGTACGGACCTGCGGGATACCTTTTCTTGGAAGGGACCATCTAAGGACTATTGTGCCTAAGTTTGGTAATAATTGGACTGGTAGTTTCTGAGAAGATCTTGAATGTCTTTTCAATAGGGTCCAATGTTAAAACTATGTTCCCGCTGGCGGCCATCTTGGATGAGGTATGGACCTGACGGATACCTTTTATGGAAGAGACCATCTAAGGATTATTTTACGAAAGGATATGGAGTAAATGAACATGAGACCATAACACATATGTTAACTCCAACTGCAATAATTTTAATGAGCTGTATGGCCATTTCGGAAATTGATTCCTCATCAGCAGCACTAGAACCAAAAAAAACCAAAGGAAATCCATAATTTCAAAAAATGTTTAAAATGAATAAAACCAAATGAAATCCGAATAATCAGTAACATCAAATAAACTAAGGATAGAACTACGATGGAGAGAGTTAATCCTCAGGTTTTAGAATTTAGATAAATTTAGATAATATACAATTATGGCCTTTAATTTAGGGTAATATCCATAATTATTTAATCGAGAAAAGGTTATTTTTCCGAGGTCCGTAGGACCGAGGTAAAATAACCTTTTCGAGATTAAATAATTATGGTTATTATCCGAAGTCGATTAAAGGCCATAACTGTATTATTATACTGAACTAAAAACTAAAAACAACGGTTTTTTATGATATCAATATCAAATCCATATGACAAATGTCTAAATAAACCAAAACGAATGAATTTAGTAATGGGTGGTGAGTTAGTATTTGCTTACATTACAGGGATTTCCTCACGACCTGAAAAGCAACACATTAGTCAACCATAAAAAAAAATAAAAGTAATGTTTTTTTTTTTAATCGGGAGCAAGTTCAAGTGCTTCGATCCTTTAACGGGCGTCCACAGAAAAAATCGTTATGAGCCTTTTCCTCAAAACTTTAACTAACGAACTCCGAGCTTTTTATCTGTAGAAAGAGCATACTGTTGTACGAATATTAAGTACTTATGGTGTTTTTTATCTGAGATTATCGTAATATCCCTGTCAGTGCTGCAGCCGAACCTATTGGCAGCCATGTTTATTTACGTTTACGTTGACGACAAGGGAAATAACTAGTTATTTGTTCGACGTGCTAAAGCGCGACTTATTCAAATTAGGTATTTTGCACTACGCGCACTTTCCCGAACAGTTATTTTGCCTACGCGCTATTACTTGTAGAAATACCAATATTATTTTTACCTTAGTTTCTATAGTAAAGTATAATAATAGTAATTAAACAAAGTGTACACATGAGATATTAACTCATGTACAAGTACAAAATATCTAAGAAAAATAAAGAGCATACATCTCAACCAAGGGGAATTGTTTTACCAACTCCACACTGCAATAAAAGACAAACTCCTGTATTACATATTTTACAAAAGGCTATGGAGTAAATGAACATGTGACCATAACACATATTTTAACTCCGACTGCAATAATTTTAATGAGCTGTATGGCCATTTCGGAAATTAATTCCTCATCAGCAGCACTAGAACCAAAAAAAAAAGGAAATCCATAATTTCAAAAAATGTTTAAAATGCATAAAACCAAAAGAAATCCGAATAATCAGTAACATCAAATACTACGATGGAGGAAGTTAATCCTAAGGTTTTAGAATTTACATAAATTTCGATAATAGTAATTAAACAAATTGTACACATGAGATATTATCTCATGTACAAGTACACCATATCTAAGAAAAATAAAGAGCATACATCTCAACCAAGGGGAATTGTTTTAAGTTTGGTATATTGGACTGGTAGTTTCTGAGAAGATCTTTGAATATCTTTTCCATAGGGTCCAATGTTAAAACCACGGGGAATCGTTTTGAGTTTGGTTATAATTGGACTGGTAGTTTCTGAGAAGAAGATCTTTGAATATCTTTTCCATAGGGTCCAATGTTAAAACTATGTTCCCCGTTGGCGGCCATCTTGGATGAGGCACAGACATGACGGATAACTTTTTTGGAAGGGACCATTGTGCCCAACTTTGTTTATAATTAGACAAGTAGTTTCTGAGTTGATCTTTGAATGTCTTTTCCATAGGGTCCAATTTCAAAATTATGTTCCCTGCTGGCGGCCATCTTGGATGAGGTACGTACCTGACAGATACAAGTTTTAAAGAGGACCATGCAAGGACTATTGCGACCAAGTTTGGTTCCAAGTGGCCCAGTGATTTCAGAGGAGAAGATCTTTGAATGGAAAGTTTACAATAGACGGACGGACGCCAAGTGATGGTGTTTTATCGTTATGTTTGTTTTTGACATCATTTGAACGTGGCTCACCACACCTACATATTTTAATTAATTGGCAATAGTGGTGTAACATTAAGCAAGGTAACCGGCTACATGCATATAATGGACTCCTGAAGGTAGTTTGTTTTTATGGATATATTACGCGGAGTGAATGCAACATGTACATCTAGTGGCATGGTGGTTTCAAAGGGTTGTGCAAGCTAGTCAGAGATTGCTGGGTGTAATACCTAAATTATGAATAAGTCCAATTAAAAGTAGAAGTAGCTGTAATGGGAGATGCCGGAGTAAGCTATGTCATATTTTTTTTTTGTTATTTATCTCTCTTAAATTTAAATGATTGTTTAGTGTTATTTCATTTAATCAATTATTCGTAAATAATAATGAATAAATAAATTAGGAATTGTACTAATAAAACAAACCAGGAAAGATAAAATTGATCAAAGTACATCGGAAACTAATACCGAAGAAAAATGATGAAGGGGTGAAATCCAAAATCCAAAATCCAAAATCACTGCAACGAATTGAGACAGCGTGACAAAGGGACAAAACAAATTAACAAAGATGAACAAGAACGTCACAAAACTAAATCTCTAGCAGTGTGAACCCCTACAAAATCTGAGGTATCATCATGTGCTCCGGAAGGGTAAGTATGATCTGCTCCATGCATGGCATCCGTCACACAGCCAGACAAAATAATGGTGTTGAGAGATCTGTTTGGTAACTGATTGTTCTAACCCTTACACAAACCAATTAAAATCCATGGTACGTGTTACTTCTCTAAAAATAAAATAACTAAATAATTTAACTTTTACAGATGGCTTTTGTCGGGCAACGGATGATAGTGATTGTAAAAGCACTTTGCCAGCTTAATTAATGTTTATTGAGAATCCCGCATCCATGACCAGAAAACATGGATGTAGCGGTGTTCCACTTTAAGCAAAGAATTCTTCTGAACCCGTGCTAGGGGCCGTCTTGAACTTTCTATGAGATGTGAGCAGGGCTCATTGTTGAAGGCCTAATTGTTACGAGGAACAACAAAACAGCCGTTGTTCCTTTGATGTTGACTCTGTCTCATGTGCATTTACTCCATATCTTTTTATTCACCATGTTACGAAATATTAATGCCAAGTTGATTACTAAATGGTCTGAGAACACATTTTATGAATTATGTAAAAAGGAAAATAGAGGGAAACGAGAATTTTTCAGACTTTCATCATATTTGGTTGTTTAATATTATTAAGTGACAGTAGTAAAATATTGAGTAGAAGAACAATCAGTACATACAAAATTGTCTTCGGCGTAAATATCCGATCCGGCTTGTATTAACATATCAGCTACTTCAGTATTTGTGTTGCCCCATGCCGCCCAGTGAAGTGCTGATCTTCCCTAAAACAAGAATGCAATAGGAAAAAAACATAGTGGCACGTATAAAAGGTAATCTGTAAGCATTCATTATTTCAAGAATACATATGGTTATATTTTATGTAAAATTTTATTTACATTTAAATAAATTAAAATTATTGTTTTGCAAAGCAATTTGGCCGAGTGATATCAAAATTCATTCTATTCAATTTTTAAATATTTATCTATCTCATTTCCAAATGTTTTTTTTCTGAATTTCTGATCTTTAAATTACGATAAAAAACTGGCACAATCCTTTAATTTTAGCTTCCGTTATATAGATGATATTTTGTCGTTAAACAACCCTCGCTTTGGTGATTTTCTTCATTTGATCTATCCAAAAGAGCTCGAAATTAAGGATACCACTTCACCTTTCCAATAGTTAACTTCCCTTTTCTTTGTAGCAACATCCCAACAGCGCCGGCATATGGAGTTTACATCTCCCAGCTCATTCGCTATTCAAGAGCCTGTGTTCGATACAGTGACTTCCTTGATAGAGCCCTGTTGCTCAGAAATAGGCTACTTCAACAAGAGTACGTTACCCAAAACTTGAAGTCATCCCTCCAGAAGTTTTACGGTCGACATCACCATCTTGTGGACCGCTATGGGATATCTGTTTCCCTCATGACAACATATCTTTCCTTTTAAAGCTTAATTGTTGTTTCCTCTACCGGATTTGACTTTACTACCGGATTTGACATGTTCAACACGGCGTGCGTCTTATAAGAAGCAGGAGATGCTAACTCTACCGGTGCACCTGATCTCACCCATGGTTTTTATTGGGTCCGTGTTGTTCATCTTTGTGTGTGAGTGTCTTCATTTTTCTTTTCTGTGCCATACCCGTGTTGTGTCTCTGTTTTTTCCGCCTTTTTTGTTTCTGGAGTTGCCATTGTCCTTGGATTGTTCGCTTTTGGATTGACGGTTCGGTTCTCACTTACTTTACAATTCTGTTCGGTAATTCTGCTATCACCCCCATTTTCTACTTTTCTAGTGTATAGCATAACGAAACTTACCGTTGTTTTTGCAACTTAGGTATTTATTATATCTTTAGACAAAGTTCTTAGATACATATCAAAATATTATGTTTTAAAAAGCTTCTTGCATATCCCTTACCTGCTGCAATACTTGAAAAAAATATGGACAAGGGACATAATTATCAATTAAATGCGATGAATATTTTTTAACAAAGTAAGTGAGAACCGAACCGTCAATCTAAAAGCAAACAATCCAAGGACAATGGCAACACCAGAAACAAAAAAGGGCAGAAAAAAACAAAGACACAACATGGGTACAGCACAGAAAAGAAAAATGAAGACACTCATACACAAAGATGAACAACACGGACCCAATATAAAACCATGGGTGAGATCAGGTGCACCGGTAGAGTCAGCATCTCCTGCTTCTTATAAGACATCCGCCGTGTTGAACATGTCAAATCCGGTAGTAAAGTCAAATTCGGTAGAGGAAACAACAATTAAGGGAAAGATCTGTTGTCATGTGGGAAACAGATATCCCATAGCGGTCCACAAGATGATGATGTCGACCGTAAAACTTCTGGAGGGATGACTTCAAGTTTTGGGTAACGTACCCTTGTTGAAGTAGCCTGTTTGTGAGCAACCGGGCTCTATCAAGGAAGTCACTGTATCGAACACAGGCTCTTGAATAGCGAATGAGCTGGGAGATGTAAACTCCATATGCCGGCGCTTTTGGGATGATGCTACAAAGAAAAGGGAAGTTTACTATTGGAAAGGTGAAGTCATCGCGTTTGTCGTACAGCTTAGTTTGAAGTCTCCCTCTGTTGTCAATTTCAAGGTGAAGGTCAAGGAACGAGGCTGATGTAGAAGTGTCTGTGGTATCCTTAATTTCGAGCTCTTTTGGATAGATCAAATGAAGAAAATCACCAAAGCGAGGGTTGTTTAGCGACAAAATATCATCTATATAACGGAAGCTAAAGTTAAAGGATTGTGCCAGTCTTTTATCTTTATTTTGAAGAACCCTTTCGATGAATTCAGCTTCGTAAGAGTGAAGAAACAGATCGGCTAGGAGAGGCGCACAGTTTGTGCCCATAGGAATTCCGATAGTCTGTTGAAAAACAAGTCCTCCAAACTGGACAAATATATTGTCGATCGGAAACTCTAACATTTTAATCACTTCTTCCTTTGTATATTTTTTCTCCGATTCGGAGTTATTTTTCACAAAGTAGGCTTGTTCTCTACCTACAACAATGTACCTATATCTACGTTCACCGTTCTTGCGTGAGAAACATCTATGAATTAAACCTTTCAGCCGAGATTTTAGTTGTTCATGAGGAATAGTAGTGTAAAGTGTGGAGAAGTCGAAACTTTTAATGCTGTTACAGTGTGATAATGATCTAGAGTTTAAGATGTCAAGTAGATCTTTGGAGTTTTTCAAAATCCACATTTCATTCACACCGCTTCTTGAAAGCAAGTATCACAGTATTTTTGAAGGCCGTCTTTAACAGCTGTCAAGATGAGGGTAAAAACAAAATTACCGAACAGAATTGTCAAGACCAAAATGCAAAAAAGGGCAAAAGATAAACCGAAAAGAGAAAAAAGAGACAACTACCGAAAAAATTATATAACCCGAAATTGTCCCGACGTGGCACATGCATTTCTAAAGAAATGGTGGGTTAAACCAGTTTAATGGCGCGCGAAACTTCCCCTTCCATTGGCTTAGTTTTCGTTAGCAACTCAACAGAAATGACCTTTGAAAGGTCGTAGACATTGACAAGATATTTTTACCCCAGTACTAAGCAAAAAAAAATAAATTTTAAATTACAGTTTGGACCATAAAGGATTGGTATATATTATATAACATTTGTAATGACCTTATGACACGGAATTTTGTTGAGCCTTGATTAATAAGTCGGTCATGGAGATAACTATGCCTAATGTGCTTATCACCAGGAGAAAGTTGATCACTATCTTCTACATTGTCCATTATATAATGAAGCAAGAGTAACACTTATTAATAATATTTCAAGAATTGTGAACGTTCATTATATAGATTCTAAATTATTGTTGGGTTTAAATAGCAATTTATCGTCCGTTTCCATTGATTAGTGAATTTACTTTCAAATTGTTTAAAAGTTGATTACTCATGTACACATCAAACACACTTACACATGCGACTTATCTATTTATTTACTTATTTTTTGTATGTTATTTCGTATTATTATATTGTAATTGTAAGTATATTTGCATGTCTAAATATTGTTATTAATTGTAATTTGGAGAGAACCTCGTGAGCAAGCTCCTGCTCGTGTCTTTTGTTATGCAAATAAAATAAGTTTAAACCAACTATGCCTAATGAGAGAGAATGCATAATTGGTGCTAGCTCTCGCGTAACGAATTAACTGTGAAACATATACTCTGTTTAAGGAGATGTTTGGACATTACTGCCCATGTTAGAAATACTGCGAATCTTTAAATTTAAAGTCGTCCTATCTGTTGTAAATTTTAGTATTGAGATGACATTCTACATCAAAATCGAAATTCAAATCCAATAAATATGTAAAGATATAGCAATTTCTGTTGTTTCCTTTATCTCTAACTCTGGAGGATACATTGATGGGAGCCATTTAGGTAAGATGCGTTATTAATGGAAAGAACATCATTGTATCTTAAGTGAGATTGAATGATCTGGCATCTTTTTATGAGATTTTAGGAGTCCCTGAAGAAATTACGTCTCGTAGGAGTATAAGAACAAGTCTGTGAGTAAGGGAGCAACTTCTAGAACTGTGATACCAAGACAAAAATCATAAATGATACATTGTTTTTAACAATAAAGAAATTATTAATTCTGTACCAATCTTCAGACGTACGGGGATTCTTGTCAGCTAGAGTTCTAACTTAATTTACTAATGTGTGGTTAAAAGCATTGACAACGGCGAAATTATTGGCAGTGTATTTCTGAGTCGCGCTAAGCAAAGCTTTAAATTTCTACATATACACAGAAATACAAACATAAGTTCGAAGTTTTTTTTATATTACTAGTTATTTTGGGGTTTTCGGTCAGTGCAGGTAATTATATATATTACACAGTATAAATAGTCATTTGTGTACACGGCATCTGTTAAATGTTAATCTTGACACTGATGACTTCTCTATATATAAAGAATAGTGCACTGTTTATCAAATAAACGTTCCTTCAAATGCCAATAAAACAACTTCAAGAAACTGAATTTACAACTACACCTGATTGCCTTCAAGTACAGCGTAAGCATAATTTCCCCGTTCATTATTAACAGCGAAGATATTGACATTTGAACCGGGGACAAGAGACAAATACAACTACGCTAATTGTAAGGTACTTTTTGGCCTTTCAAACTCCTTTTTTCTTATCTAGATATGCCAACAACGAAAATAAAAAAAAAATGTATATGAAATTTTACCTCGCGATGTATTTATGTTTATGTATTTTGTATTATTGTATGCCTGCTCTATCTTAAGGGTGTAAAGTATGGGTATTGAAAATTTATTTATTTTGATAATTGGAAGCGTTTTTTTTTAAATTTGCACTTAGGTTAGACAATTATATCATAATACCCGCGAGATTTGACAGAATTTGACAGAATTACCAATCTCTATCACGATAACGGAAATTAATGAATATCTGATTACCAAGTACCCTCATTTGGTTCTATGTTCAAATTAAGCGACTTTCAAGACCTTCAGTCTTTGATTTGCGTAATTATTAGCTCTTATATTTTGATAAAGCAATTTGTAAATCACCATTATTAGGTTTTCATATTTTATGATTAAAAAGTGTTCGTCAAGGTTTTATTATAGGCCTCTGTTACTTTTGATAAACAAAAATGATCTACAATTCAGAAATTTCATGTCTTTGCTTTGTCTTTCTTCTCTGTTGACTCTTTTTGCCATGTCAATGGACTTTGATTTTTGTAATAAACACATTCCTTGTTCCTTAGGTATTCTACTGCCGCTGTTTCTGTCCAAATATAATTTGTAATTCACATCACAATTTTAAGTTAGCTATAAGAATCCAAAAATGAGAACAATTACAAATTATGTAAAACAGAAACTGTCAACAAATCTTCAATGAATATGAGATTACCTGATGAAATTTTGTGAGTTTTGATTTTAAGAACTATAAGAATGAATGTGGTTTGGGAATTAACAACTTTTTCAGTTTTGATTTTAAGATCTTTAAGAATGAATGTGGTTTGGGAATTAACAACTTTGTGAGTTTTGATTTTAAGAACTTCAAGATTGAATGCGGTTTGGGAATTAAACTATGTCACAGAAAATCAGAACTGTTTTAGCTTACAGTGTTGTTCAGGTAGTTGGGTATATCAAATTTTCGTCTAAGGATTTTTTTCATTTTCTGATGAAACTTCCATGAAAACAACTAATAGATACAAACGGGGCCACTGGGTTTGTTTTTCGTAAAATTTGCAAAATATAAATGTGGGTATATCAAATTTTCGTCAAAGGATATTTTTCATTTTCTGATGCAACTTCCATGAAAACCAACTAATAGATACAAACGGGGCCACTGGGTTTGTTTTTCGAAAAATTTGCAAAATATAAATGTTCATACTAATATCTATGTAAAATATTTTAATCCATTGTATGCCCTGTTGTGTATCCTTTTCCCTATTTTTTACTTTCAAATTACATGTATCATATAAAACTTTAATAAGCAACATCCACGTAAATATGGTAGACTGGTGCTGTCAGTGAAATTATTTTTCAATATTTCAACGTGAATATACATGCATATTTGCCTATTTGAAAAAAAAAAACACAATATTTTACATATCCACCGATTATCATCCATACACAGATACAGGTACTAGGGTCTGGCTTTCGTGTTAATATCATTTATGAACGGTGGTACCAGTATATAGCTACTAAGTAGTTCTAAACTGGATCCAGCCTGAGTACCTTTATCATGTGTACGGATGATACACGGTGATATCATATCGCTGTTATTACAAACAAATTAACTAATTCAATTACTATCACATGGTATACTGTATTTCTACATAGGTTTTGAATTCTTTGAGAGGGTGTGTAACACTTGAGCGGGCTGTATTGAAATCAGCAGAATAATAATACATATTTAGCTTATAAATATAATTAATTGATTTTTTTCAAACCCGTCACCATAAGAATCTCATATTGCTGTAAATATTCAGTTTCAGAAAGTTCTGATAGTTTATAGGAAAAATGAAAGGATATGGAGTGAATGTACATGTGACAAAAACGCACACGATACATAGGAAACTCCAGTTTATCAAGGACAGGGCTTTTATTCCTGTCTACATCTTGATGTCGCCTGAGGGTCTTCAACAGAGGTGAACAATATTCACCCCTCAAGCGAGATCAAGAAGGCCCCTAGCGTGCACATAAGCGGTATTCTTAACAAAAATTATATCAAGGTCGCTCCCTTGCTCCCCAACCGCCATGGAGTGCCAACTTGGGCGATGTTCAAGGTTATCCAGCTGAAAGCACCAGGGTTACAAGAAGAGAATAAAAATGTTGAGCAACATCGATCGCAGCCAAAATATGTCATTGAAGCAACACATGTCGGGAGTTGTCAATAAGGAAAAAAGTAAAACCGGGCAATGTCTGCCTACAACTATTTGTCATTAAGTAGACCAACAAAAATAAGGACAAAAACAACATCGATAGACAACACGGGGCTCATCGAAATAGATGTAGGCAAACCTTACAGTGTAACTTAGGTTAAAAGGGCAAAAATAGTCGTGTATACAGATTATAACATTTTAGTAAAAACAATGAAAATATCGGCCAAATTGAAAAAATAAATGAATTAGTTAACGTATAAGAAATTCACACATGCCTTCTTCTTCTGTTTCAACAAACATTTTTATGTTTTTATTCAAGACAATTAAAACAAGCGAGGAAAAAATAAAGGGTTTGATTAGTGAATCTGCTCAATGACCTCAAAATAATGGTAACTTGTATGTCAGGCTGTATTAGACTGCTAAGGTCCTTGATGCGGTCCTTGTACTTCTTGCCGTCAGCTCGGACTGTAAAAAGATACACGGTCCGTAGCGATGATTGCATACTTTGTAGATTAACAAAGATTTTAAGACCCCTCTTTTTATATAAATTGTTAACAAAATTTACGACTTACTCTCGTAGAATATAAAAATTAGTTGTTTGGTTGCTGAATACATCCGGATAATACAACGCAGCGGAACAAATGATTGTCTAAACCACCACATCAATATAATTCATAAAAAACAGACACATACCATAAAATTTGACTTTTATAGAAGAAGTTGAAACTAAAGCTAAATGTTTTCGAACATTTTTTTTGTACAAAGAGATTATTTTTATAGGCCCTGCGTGCCATTAATTTTGGTAGTTTTTGGCGTTGTTTTTTTCTAATTTGGTTTCCCTTAATATTTGCACAACTGAAAAGACTATTTATATTTTGCACAATCAATTTACTGCTACTTAAATCAACTGCATATAATGATTACATACCACATTGTCTCTTATATCAAGACCAGAGCCCGCTCTTATCAACAAGTCAGCTACAGCACTGTTTCTGTTGTTAAAAGCAACTGTCATCAATGGCGTCATTCCCTATAGATAAAAGAGCAGTATATGAAGTTGTGAAAAAGAATGTACAAATATATCGGTTTGAAATGGGTAGAAAAGTATTTTAGGTTATTTCAAGATGAAGAACAACAATAAAACCGTTGTTCTTTTTGCTCAACTTTACCATATATTTATATGGATTTTGTCCCATGTATTTTTACTGCATATCCCTTTATTTGTTCATTATATATTAGAATTTTGGACACAGCTGTTTTTGAATTTCGGTATTGTTTGCACTGGTATGTTTCATTTTGAATCTCAGAACTATATCTACATCTGGTCAAATATATATAGCAAGACCAGATTGTTTATTAAAATTAATAATGACAGTTATTAAAAGATTTAATATCAGTGACTTTCTGATTCTTCTAATTGTCCGCTTTAATTTACTTCTGAGATTGCAAGTATCCGGTCTAATAATTATACCCCCACGAACGAAGTTCATGGGGATATATAGGAATCACTCTGTCCGTCTGTCTGTGATAACAAATAATTTTTTGTAAGTTTTCTCAGTAACTACTCAACACTGCGACTTGAAATTTTGTATGCAAGTTTAGAATGATGCCCAATACCGCAAGTAGCAAAAATTTCAAGATTGTCGGACATCTACTTCCTGTTTACCGACTTCGTTAATTTTCCATATCTTTTGTCAATCATAGAAAATTTTGGTAACAGTTTTCTCAGTAACTTCTCATCGCTGCAATTTGAAATTTTGTATGCAAGTTGAGAAATGATGACCTATATTTCAGGATTGCCAGACATCTACTAACTGTTTACTGGGTTTTCGATAATATTTGTCAATCGTAGAAAATTTTGGTAACAGTTTTCTCAGTAAGTACTCATCACTGCAACTTACCATCTTCTTCCTGTTTACTGGGATTGTGCAATTATAACTATTTTTGTGACAAATTATATTGGAGATGGGGAGTGGGGTATCGTTTTATGCCTCTAGTTGAAATGGTGAAAATAGGAGTAACTATAACCAATGCAATTTACCAATTCATCTTGACAATTAACAGATGCCCCATCATCCAATGCTTTCTTAATAGCCTCTGCGTCACCACGATTTGCGGCTACAATGAGCGTTTGTACCTGAAGAGTAAAACAGACATTCATTACAATTGTTACTGAATACAAACCATGTAAAGATATCAGAGGTTTATATTAATCCATGTCTTATTTGAATCTCAGGATGTATATAGCTTGGCTGTTAATCATCATTTAAAATTTGTCATGCATTACGTCATCAGCTATTTCCAAGACAAGAAATTGAGTAATCAGTACTGGGTGCATAAAGTGCTTTTCGACTTTCAGAAAAAAAATAATCTTTGTCTTACCCGGTGCATATAGTCCAATATTTCCAAAGATGGTCGTTATTTGACCCTCTTCACGTCCAAAATGTTAAATAAGTTAATGTAAAAGTTTCCGTTCATAATTTCCAAATTTCAAGCTCTTTGGTTAGGCAGTTGTTTGCCGCCTTTACCTCCACGTACATGTACACATCCTTTAAACAGAATTCTTCAATAGTGATCAGTTTTAAAGAAGAATGTTTCTATACCGCAACTAGTGATTTATACACAGGGAAACCTCAAAAAAGAAATGACAATGAGATCGGCCACGTTTTTTTCAAGGATCCGGTATCAAGCCATTTGCATTGGCGGATCCAAGGAAGGGGTTCTAGGGTTGAAATCCCCCCCTTTTTTTTATGACAATCATGTAATTTTTAATGAAGATCCTGATGTTTTACTAAGAAATATCCCCAAAATTTTCGTGCCTCGCTCCGCTCGCCAAAATATTTCTTTCATTTCTAATTGGAACCCCCCTTTACGAATTGCCTGGATCCGCGCCTGCGTTTGTGATCTGAAGTTTTATATACTTGAAGTGCATGATGTTGATCTCTAAATTTCAATTTTGGCTGTCAATTTATCTTTACGGTCGTGATTTTGAAATCATTCTTTTCATTCAATAACGATATTTGATTCATCATTTAAAGGTAAGAAAATATTGTCTAACTGTCAGAGGAAAGTTTTACCGATCTCTCCGGTTGATATTCAGAATAGAGTCACTGGGACTCGTATAGAAGGCTAAATTTCCTGCCCCTACCCAATTTCCCCCTTCTCCAGTAACAATCAAAACTCGTTGTCCCTTCCACCTTTGTTTCTTTCTTCTCTTACTTATATTTTTGAATTGAATAACTTGTTTCATCCTGATATAGCTGAAATATTGTTCACTGGACGTTAAACTCTAACTAATCAATCAATCAGAATTCGGATGGACTGGTATTCATACCACATTATTTTACTATTATATAAAGGTAACAGTTGAAGACCAACACAAAATATTTGGATTCATCGAAATTAAAAATCATCATTCAAGTCCTCATTGTGATTTCCAAGATGAAGAGCACCAATCAAAGCGTAATTCCATTGCTTAGTTTTACCATGTGTTTGTATTGACTTTGTCTCATATGCATTTACTAAATATCTTGGCATTGCTTTAAGGGGTCTTGTTTACATTTATTAAATTTCGAACAATACATCATAAAATGCCAATAGAGGCGGGTCGATTGCAAAGATAAAACTTTGTATACTCTGCAATGACGATATGATCGGTGATGAATACCTTTATATTATGCAATGCAAATGTTATGACAAGGAAAAGAAAGAATATATTGATAGAAAATATATAAGTAATTGTAATACTGAAAAGTTTAAAGTAGTAATGAACCAAAAACAAAAATCTAAACTTAGAAAATTATGCATTTTCATAATATTTTACGAAAGGATATGGAGTAAATGAACATGAGACGATAACACATATGTTAATTCCAACTGCAATAATTTTAATGAGCTGTATGGCAATTTCGTAAATTTATTCCTCATCAGCAGTACTAGAACCCAAACAAAGGAAATCCATAATTTCAAAAAAATGTATAAATGCATAAAACCAATCGAAATCCGAAAAATCAGTAATATCAAATATAGCTTAGGACAAAACTACGATGGTTGGAATAATCCCCCGGTTTTAGAATTTACATAAAATTAGATAATAGTAATTGAACAAAGTGTACACATGAGATATTATCTCATGTACAAGTACACCATATCTAAGAAAAAATAAAAAGAGCATACATCTCTACCACGGGGAATTGTTTTACCAACCCTATACTGCAATAAAAGACAAACTCCTTTGTTAAGTATTTTACGAAAGGATATGGAGTAAATGAACATGAGACCATAACACATATGTTAATTCCAACTGCGATAATTTTAAGAATTATAACCAAAAAGGTGAATTCTCTCTTCCAACTTACACTATATATTCCTACTAAATACTTAATTTCTATTGTTTTACATTTTATATTTATCGTTTTTATTTGTTGTTTGCATGTTTTGTTTAATCTTGTAGTCTTGCTTTGTTTTCTTTATGCTTTTGACCAATCTGTAATCTGTGTACCATTGTATCAACAGCGGTAATCAGAATGAAGCATATATAAACATTGTATCACCAGAGATGATTTTCTGTCCAAAACTAAAGCAAACTTATTGACATACCATGCTAAGTTCATGTTTTCGTTCTTCTTGTAAATCTTCCATCTGTAGAAAATGCATGATTTTGTTACTGATGCATATATTAACAACAACATTTTGCTTAATATATACATTTTGTGGTTTAATGTAGAATTCATGGGGTACAAAATTTACATGAAATATTTCGAAAATGTTTAATTTGGGGTAATATTTACGGCAAATAGAAAGCACCTTCAATGGAAGCCTCACATATCTACTTAAGAACAAACTATAAAATGCTGCACATTGAATGTGTTATTGTGAAGGCTGGCTATGATGTTTGATTCATGGTTCCTGTAAAGTTTTGTTCAGTTTCCATTAGATAAGCAGGAAGTGCAAAAAAATGTTTTTCTAATAATGTTCTACGATAAACTCTGTTCCTGTCTAGCGAGAAGGATAGCAAGGAAAAGTATCATCCCATACTTGCTTCCATTATTTTTCTATTCCATTTGTCTCAATTGTTTCACAGAAGTTTATCAAAAAAAAAAAACGGTATCCCAATCAAATGTACGATGTAAAACCTTGGTCCATGCTAGCGGTTAAGTGTTTTTCCAGATATGTTCGAATTAACTTTGTTTATGACCTTCCATACAATATTCCTGTAGCGTTTGATTTAATTGCCATAGTGTTTTTATCTCCAAAAGGGCCTTTCCAAAATGTTCTATCTTCATCGGTTGCGGCTCTGTTTTGACGAGTCATAAAAAAAATCTTTATGAATAACTTTTTATAAGCTATTCTTGTATGCTGATTAAATATAAGGCAATAGTTTCAGAGAAGATGATAAAAATAAGATACAAAAATGCCCTTATGCTTTTGAAATCTGATAAAATATGTAATGAAAATGTGCTTCTAAAAATGAAACGAAAATAACATTTTTAGGACATTTTGATGTGTATTGGTTCTATCCCGAACTCTATATCTTGAATATTTATCTACATGTACTTTCACACTTCTTCTTGCACACAATATCTACATATTAACCTGTATTTGTTAATGAAATTTTAAGCATCACTTACTTATTGCAGTGAAAGCATTGCGACCTTCCCATGCATTTTTCTTGAAATCATAAGTCTACTTTAAATAAAATAAATAAAATTTATCTTCAAAATCTTTTGCAGCCAAACACAATTACAATCATGCTATAAGTCGACCGGAAAATCAGATGCATTGTGATCAACAAACCTATAGAAAATGGATTTAGGCATCCCTCAGTTTACAAGAACCAGAAATGACAGGGAAGTTAAAGTCGGAAAATGACAAACTTCCTTATATTTCTAGTTTCTCTTTTCGATAGAATAGATCTATAGGGATGCATTAACATGCATTCATAAAATTAAATATGAATTGAAAAAATTACATCATTGGTTTTCTGTGCTATGGTTTATTTCTCTTACAGACATTCAAATTATTGAAAATATCTCAAGATCAGTTTATCCCATTTTCTCAAAGCATCATCAAAAGACAGAAATAAAAAAATAATGCCAAAAATAAATATGTCCCCCTTTTCAAATGTCATTTTTCTTCAAGATGTATCAACAAGAATGTGTATATATATAATTATGAAACACGATAGCAATTTGAGTATTTTATTCTTCTAGCGCTAGAAGAATAAAATACTCAAATTGCTATCGTGTTTCATAATTATATTATTCTGTGCACGTGGACTTATTATATATATATATATAATAAGTCCACGTGCACAGAATAATATATATATATTAAGTCCACGTGCACAGAATAATATAATTATGAAGGCCCAAGTAATACCCGTTTTCTCTACAACTTTAGAAAAGCATTATGAAATGAAGAAAAAAAGTTAATGAACGAATGTATTGAGATGTACAAATGTTCAAACGAGGCCGTATTCAATAAATAAAAAAAATGCACAAAAATGTGTCATCTTATTCCTCTTTGTAAACATAAGACTCATAAATAAAAAATCATGCATACCTCAATCACGAACCCAACACAGTCCTCAATATTATTCCAGTTTATCTGCTTCTTGTCTCAACGGTAGTCGGTAATATTACATGTACACCGACAAACAGTAGAGAAAAGAACTATAATGGTCTACCGAATATCCTTCCTATAAAATAATAATGAGTCAGACAAAAAAAAACATGACAATGAGTCAGATGTATCAGAAAAAAGGACAGAGGAGATACAAATACAAAATATATAGTAAAGTATTAGGTAATATTACTTTATGTACATAATAATTATATCAGATATAATTATTATGTACCTTTTTAATTGATATTACTAACATCAAAAATAAAAATCTAAAGCAATATTCCTCCGACTTCTAAAACACAAAACAGTACACTAGAAATTTCCAATGAATTTGTCAATTTTGACTCTCTTAAAATCTTTGAATTCAGTATTAAATATTTTTTACTTCCGTCTGTTTCCATATTTTAACATCTTCTCACTTATTGCTTCAATAATACTAACAACTAAAGGGATATTTCCAATCTTATAATAAAATAACGCCGTACATTTGTAAATTTCTAAATCTGCAATTTTTATGTAAATTACAGTTAAGTAATAATGTTAAAAATTCTGGCCTTCGTTCAATTTATAGACGGACATTTTAAAACCTTTTGATCGTTAATATGAGGTAAACCAAACTTATTGTGTCCATTTTTAAACTGTCAAGCTTATGATGCAAAAGGACCAATCTTGGTATAAAAAATGTAGGTTGTTATAATTAGACTAACAAAATTTTATGCCAAATCATACGTTTTTGACAGTTTTGTTTGTGATAGCGTCATGTTTGCTGGGCGGGGTTGGGGGAGGAGGTGGGAGTTGTGGCAAGAAGGGTTTCATTTACAGGCTCACAATCTTTAAAAAGTTGATGACTTAAAAGTCCACAAAACACGAATTTCATTTTCAAATCAATGCAAGTTAAATAAACAATATACGTGTATGTGTATTACTCCATAGACCCTCATTGCTTATTTAAGACTTGAATTTGTCTCCTGCAATTTGGAGACAGTAAAACATCGAATGTATACACACAGACTGCTTTGCACAACATAATGTTTTCATATTCAATAATATTTTAAACAGGTACAGATCAGAAACAAATTTTTCATCGGTTCTACTAAGAATGTCGTTGATTCCTTCTCTGACTGATTAGTTAGCGATTTATTTTCAGTTTTTTCGTTACCAGAACACTTTCAGAAAATAGAAGAAGAAATAAATGAAGGGTAAGGGACAATGAGTTTTGAATACCAAAGGAAAGGTAGTTTACTGATTTAATAACTCTAGTTGAAAATTTATGAATTCTGTTTCTCTTGGAGAAAATGGGCCAGTTTTCTTTTTTATAACACCTAATTTTCACTTCTATACACTAACATGTGATTCCTTTTGGTAATTTGTTCTACGCCAGCTTTTAACATCTTTCGTTTTTTTCTAAATTTGATCTGCAGAAACTGAAATTACAGAATTTTTGTTTGAATAACTAAATACCGAAGTCACTGTGAATTTACTTTCTGCATATGCGCATTTCGACAACTTATGTCTCATCAGTGCAGATAAAATCTAAACGTTTGGAAGACCATAAACTCAAAGATGTTTAAAAACTGACGGAGAACAAATAACCAAAGTGATCTAAATTTAAAGCCAAAATCAGCTAAGGACAGAGCTTTGCATGAGGGAGATACTCCTTAGTTTTCAATAAATTTACAAAACTTAAGATATCGGAAGGTTTCAAAAATAATCGAAATAATCGGCTTTCGGCTCAGCACCGAAGTACTGACTACTGGGTTGGTGAATACCCTCGGGGACTAACAGTACACCAGCAGTGGCATCGACCCAGTGGTAACAAATAACTAAATACCGAAGTCACTGTGAATTTACTTTCTGCATATGCGCATTATGTTGAAGTGATTTATTTCTACTGCTTCGATGGGTCTGTTGGTTAGCTATATGCCCCAGAATGTGTTCTCCAACCAAGTAGTCAGTACTTCGGTGGTGGACTAAAACCGATTGGATTTGGAAAAAAAAACTATTTATTTAAACCAATGAGTATCTCCCTAGTTCAAAGATCGGTCCTAATCTTACCTTCAACTCTCTTTAGATTTTTCTGGTTATTTGTTCTCAGACAACTTTTATACATCTCTTCTTTCGATGGATAGACTTCATCTACACTAAGTTATAGTTATAAGTTTTGTCGATATTGCCATCTCCAAAATTACAAGTATGATAGTATATCCATATTAGAAATTCTCTCAAGAACACCAAAAATAATATATATGGAACATAAATCTCTCGCACGGGGAATCATTTCACGGACTCAACACTGCAGGAGAGACAAACTCTAATCTGAAGCGCGATAACAGAGCAAGTGGTACTTACGGTACGTATCAATTTGTTACTTAACTTTGTACTATGTAAAATTTCACTTCTCAGCTTCTGTTTACATTTAATTTTCCATAATCCGGTAATCTCAGCCGTTACAGACCTCCTTATGTTAAACTTAACGCCCGTGAGAAAGTGCACATGTACGACGATTCCGGTTTTTTGTAGTAACGTCCCCATTACTTCCTTTTCTTCTANGCACATGTACGACGATTCCGGTTTTTTTTTTTTTTTTTTTTTTTTTTTTTTTTGTGGTAACGTCCCCATTATTTCCTTTTCTATTGTTTCTAGTTTACGTTTATGTTGTTTCATTCTAATTTTTTTCCCGTGTTCTTTAAAGAAATGCTCGTAAATGAATTTGCCCTTGCATGGCCGATCACAAATGTCGCACACCGTGTTTTTTCAAGTCAATAGATAGCTCTAATATATCTTTCTTAAATATAACAAATTATGAAAATCAACCTGATAATTATTTCATACGAAAGCTCAAAAGTAAATTGGTTCTTATGATTCTTATACATTCTTTGTAAATATTGCTGAAAAATACCGAAAAAGACCTGTTTGTCAAAGCCTGTTACAGTTACAAAATAGATGATCGGTGACATACCATTTTTAGTTTATTTTTTGAACATATGAGTAAAGAACTACAAAATATCCCAAAACAAGATAATTAAGGTCTACCCAAGAACCTTCTCGGTAGACCTTATAGTATTTCTTCTGATTATTATTATTATTTTTTTTTCCGCCAACTTTTAAACTCTTCGGCCCAAACCTGTACGCGACATGTCGATTGAGCTTTCGCACAAAAT
The DNA here is from genome assembly GCA_002080025.1 of Modiolus philippinarum. Classification (NCBI taxonomy): domain Eukaryota; kingdom Metazoa; phylum Mollusca; class Bivalvia; order Mytilida; family Modiolidae; genus Modiolus; species Modiolus philippinarum. Next base: position 204,098 of record MJUU01036892.1, on the reverse strand, counting down.
ACCGGGCAGACATAAACTTTTCGCAGTCGAGGGCCACATTCGGAATTTTGTTCCGTTACGGAGTTCTTCCCCTTTTCACTAAATACCTTGTGATCACTTAAACTCGAAAACCGTAAAAGATAGCTGATGAAGTGTAATTGGGAAAATGTTCGTTAGGTCATGACGGAACTTCATTACATTTGGTCCGAAACCGTGCGGTATACTTTTTGGGGGGTTATTGCCCTTTGAAGATTTTCAATTTCCGTCATCGCTCAAAACTTCTAAACGGTTAGTCGTAGAGACATGGGACCTTCACCATTATTCTTAGTTGATATAAGTTACATCTAAAAATGTCAAGGTCAAAGGTCATCGGTGACTTTGACCTTTGACCTTACCCCTTGTTATCGCTTAAACTCAAAAATTAATAGATGGCTGAAAACATATAATGGGATAAATGTTCATTATCATGAGACGCAACTTTGTTACATTTGGTCCGAAGAGATTTGACGACTCTTTATATGAGTTATTGCCCTTTGAAAGATTTGAGTTTGCGTAAATGATAAATACTCCGAAATGATAAGTCGTAGAAACCTGAAACCTTCACCATTGTTCATAAGTCATATATGGCCATCTAAAAATGTCAAGGTCAAAGGTCACCGGTCAAGGTCACCGATGACCTTAAGCCTTGTTATCGCTTCAACTCATAAACCGTAATAGATGGCTGAAAACATATAAAGGGAAAAATGTTCATAATCAAAAGTCGCAACTTTGTTACATTTGGTCCGAAGAAATTTCACGACTCTTTATATGAGTTATTGCCCTTTGAAAGATTTTGAGTTTCCGTTAATGCTAAATATTCCCTAATGATAAGTCGTAGAGACTTGAAACCTTCTACATTGTTCATAAGTCATATATGGCCATCTAAAAATGTCAAGGTCAACGGTCAAGGTCACGGATGACCTTCGGCCTTGTTATCGCTTCAACTCGTAAACCGTAATAGATGGCTGAAAACATGTGATGAGAAAAATGTTCATTGTCATGAGACGCAACTTTGTTACATTTGGTCCAAAGAGATTCGACGACTCTTTATATGAGTTGTTGCCCTTTGAAAGATTTTGAGTTTCCGTTAATGCTAAATACTCCCAAACGATAAGTCATAGAAACCTGAAACCTTCACCATTGTTCATAAGTCATATATGGCCATCTAAAAATGTCAAGGTCAAAGGTCACCGGTCAAGGTCACCGATGACCTTTTGCCTTGTTATTGCTTTAACTCGTAAACTGTAAGAGATAGATGATCAAATGTATATGAGAATGTTTGTCTCATTGAGGTCTAGATTTGACACTTGGGGTCCAAAATGATTGGACCATTCATTTTGGACCTATGGCCCAAAAACCATTTTTCGGGGTCCGATTTTAGAGTTTTTTGCCTATATCTCAAAAACTATTAAAGATACGAAGAAACTATAAAGAAGATAAATTGTTCAGCTCAATATGACCGACAAAATGGGGTCAAGGTCAAAGGTCAAGGTCCTTAGCAACAACGTTATTTGCCATAAAAGTCCTTAGCAACCATGGGCAAAAAGTTTCGTAATGTTGTAAAGAGGAAATGAATGACATTGCCAACCGGAAGTGACTTTCCTGTCCTTAGCAACAAGCTAATTTTTCGAAAAAGTCCTTAGCAACCGTTGAGCAAATGACTAATAAAGATCAGAACTTTTGTTTACAATACATTTTGAACTGAAATAGACAACAAAATCAAACTCAAACATGTGATCATGGTATCAAGGTCATCGATCAAGGTCATAGCCAAATTTTAGTTTTTTTATGGTAAAATCTTTAAAACAATTAGAAATGGCTACTCTAATATATTGGAGACAATGTGCTTCTCATCAAGATGATTTTCAACATGTCACATAACAAAACATGACATAAAAGCATAACATTGACTAGGAAAGACCTTGCAATTGTTCTCTGAACAATTGTCCTTTTAATTATTTTTTTTCCGCCAACTTTTAAACTCTTCGGCCCAATACTGTACGCGACATGTCGAATTGAGCTTTCGCACAAAATACCGGGCAGACATAAACTTTTCGCAGTCGAGGGCCACATTCGGAATTTTGTTCCGTTACGGAGTTCTTCCCCTTTTCACTAAATACCTTGTGGTCACTTAAACTCAGAAACCGTAAGAGATAGCTGATAACATGTAATGAGGAAAATTTTCAGTGTTACGTGACACAAGTTCGTTACATTTCGGTCGAAAGGATGCGGGTGACTTTTCATTGAGTTATTTCCCTTTAAAGATTTTCACTTTTAGTAAAAAAAATTTTCTTGGAAATCGTAAGTCGTAGAGACCTTGGACCACCACCAATAAACTTAGAAGTACTATTGTACATTTAAATATGTCAAGGTCAAAGGTCACCCATGACCTTGAACTTTGGCCTTGAACCTCTCAGTTCGTCTATCTCAAAAACTATCATAGATAGCTGATAACATGTACTTGAGAAAATGTGTATCTACAAGATCTACATTTATTACATTGAGTCCAAAATTTTTGGACCAACCGTTATGGACCTAGGGTCCGAAAACTGTTTTTCGGGGTCCGAAATGGAGGTTTTTTGCTTATATCTCAGAAACGGTAAGATACACAACAAAAATGTTCAGTTTAACATAATCTATAAAATGACACCAAGAAAAAAATTCCACCTCCTTAGCAACATAAAGAAATCCTTAGTATATCTTGGAAACAGTGATAGATAGCTGATAACGTGTAATTAATAAAATGTGTATCTTATCAAGATCTACATTTGATATATTGGGTCCAAAATTATTGGACCAACCGTTATGGACCTAGGGTCCGAAAACTGTTTTCTGGGTACGAAATTGAGGTTTCTTGCATATATCTCAACAACTATAATAGATAGCTGATAACATGTAATTGAGAAAATGTGTATCTTATCAAGATCTACATTTATTACATCGAGTCCAAAATTTTTGGACCAACCGCTATGGACCTAGGGTCCGCAAACTGTTTTTCGGGGTCCGAAATAGAGGTTTTTTTGCTTATATCTCAGAAACAGTAAGAGATAGACAGAAACTTAAAAAGCAAAAATGTTCAGTTTAATATGACCTATAAAATGACATCAAGGAAAAATTTCCAAGTCCAACATAATTAAATCCCTAGCAACCATATATTTTTAAAGTATATCTTGGAAACTGTGATAGATAGTTGATAACATGTAATAAATAAAATGTGTATTTTATCAAGATCTACATTTAATATATTGGGTCAAAAATTATTGGACCAAGCGTTATGGACTTAGGATACGAAAACTGTTGTCCGGGTCCAAAATTGAGGTTTCTTGCTTATATCTCAAAAACTGTAAGAGATAGAAAAAAACTTTGAATTGCGAAAATGTTCGGCTTTATATTACCTACAATATCACATTAAAATCAAAGTTCAAAGTCCTTAGCAACACAATGAAATCCTCAGCAACCATAGATTTTTTTCGTGATAAATGATTTAACCCGTAAACCGAAAGAGATGGCTAATGACATGTTATGGGGAAAATGTTCAGTTTTACAAAATACAACTTTGTTAACGATTTAAATTTTTTTGTTCAGTGATTTAACTCGTAAACTGTAAGAGATGACTGATGACATGCAATGAAGAAAATTTTTCTTGTTTCATCAAGCCAAAACACTTATTACGAGACTTTGCTAAAAATTTTCTTCGGGTAGACCTACATTTGTTCTCTGAACAAATGACTTATATTTCTTTCTGAGATTTCTATTAGGATCGACCTACCTTAAGAAAACTGCCGTTTTTAATTTGGCAAATGTTAACTGAGCATGTCAACATCTTATCCTCTTTAGGTAAAAAAACAAGAAATTTACAAGATCTAAGATCCTCAACTAACTTTTTCTGCAAATCTAAGACTTTGGCTATTTAATATTCATTTTGTGTCTGAAGAGAAATTAGACATGAACTTTGGTTATTCGGTATGTACCTCGACACTAATTACATTTCTGGAACATGTTAAAACAATTGTGTACCCTACATTCAGATTACAGTAAAAACAAAGGTTGAATGTGATTGTTTATCGTTAAAATATTTAGACTGATGAGTGAATAAGGTTTTTAAAATGATAAAAACAAATTTACTTTAGAATAATATTTTAAAATATTTTCTTTAAAGGCGTTATCACGTTAAATGTAAACACAATTAATCTGTTTGACTCGGTATAGATTCGATCATCAGTATTTCTGACACATATTTTTGCAAAAATTTTCTAGAATGTCGATATTGCAATTTTCCAGAAGCAAACATTTTTGTTCTTTTTTATCCTCTTTTGTCATGTTTTATATTCTAAACATCTATAACGAAATTCAAAATTCATGTGTTGAGAAATCTAAGAAAAAAAAATTTGTAAATAAGTTTTTACAGCTTACAGAAGAAAACATTATAAAGCGAAAAAGTAGAAAATTAATCAACAGACATTCCGCAAAAAGATGTCGATTAAAGAAAAAGATGTTTCAAAATGAACGAAGGAAATAAATAAACCAAATACAGTGGAGGATCTCAAAGCGCCAGAGTGAAAGAAAGCGGTAACGTGTTTTTATTGTGACAAAATAGTTCACTTTTATGAATTAAAAAATTTAAAAAAAACACGTGGCTATGTGTAAGAAATACAAAGGCAAACCGATTCCTTCTTCATCTACTAAAGAGACAAAAAGCAAATTTAAAGGAATACATAACACCGTACAATGTGATATATGCGACAGATGGTATAGTTCAGAAAAATACCTATACCAACACTACAAAAGCCAGCATGACACTATATTCAAGAAAAAAACAATCACCTAATTCATCACCTTCTCCTGACAAGCTAAGCAACTTTACGGTGTGCGACATTTGTGATCGGCCATGTAAAGGCAAATTCATTTACGAGCATTACTTTAAAGAACACGGGAAAAAATTGGAATGAAACAACATAAACGTAAACTAGAAACAATAGAAGAAAAGGAAGTAATGGGGACGTTACTACAAAAAACCGGAATCATCGTACATGTGCACTTTCTCACGGGCGTTAAGGTTTAGCATAAGGAGGTCTGTAACGGCTGAGATTACCGGATTACGGAAAAATAAATGTAAACAGAAACTGAGAAGTGAAATTTTATATAGTACAAAGTTAAGTAACAAATGAATACGTACCTTAAGTACCACTTTCTCTGTTATCGCGCAGAGCAAGTTCTGCAGGACCAAGGTCCAAAGCCGTATCGCTCCAAGATAACCCACACTCACATTGGAAATCAATCGTATGAGAATCGAAACGAAGAAGAGCATAAGATTTATGATAGACATTCAACACGTTAGGAACAACAAGACAGTGATAGATTATTGCACAAAAGAGGACAGGGATGCAATTGTCAAAAACATTGACAAAGACTCTACAAACATTCAGTGGCAAGCTTACCAATGTGCTAAAAATAGACTAAGACTTACAGAAACAAGTTATCCCGTTAATGAATTGAAAGGTCAGTTTAACAAGCATAAATTCCAAACATTATATAAGCAATACAGAAACGAACTGATTAAATCTGATGCAGTTGACAAGTCAAAGGATAACGTGAACAAATTTCTGATAGAGGAGATGAACAAAGACACAAACAAAAGAGGACTATTTGTCTTATAGAAACGGACAACATTACGACGTAGTATTCCCAATACATCGTTTTTCATTTCATTCGTACAAAGACGAAAAGTTTATTGTATTAGAGGATGCCCAAGAGCACGTCTTAGAGAACGGTGCTGTCCAAACCATGCTTAATAATCTCACAGATGAGATAGGAAAACTGTATGTTGAAAGGAAATGTGAAGGTTTCTTTTATATATATAACGTAAAAAGAGTCATCGTGACAAGTAATTATCCCCCCACCCCACACCCGACATAAGACTGCAGGACTCGACAGAAGATTTAAAGTAATTCATATGTTGGACCAAGGACTGGAACTGATGGACGATGATGGACGCTAGTGATGGCATTTTATGTTAAGTTAGACAATGGATGCTAGTAATGGCATGTTATTTATTTAACTTATTAATTGAAATATACTCTGATCATAATTCAAATCTTTATTTTTGATTTTGGTTTCAAGAACAACAAACAATATAAATGCAATACCTCTCTCACTCAAGTTTTCTCATTGCACTCAGCATGGGAACCATAACAAATATCATCAGCTTTACAGTTATAACAGTCATACCCGAAATATGAAACAAAATTACTGCAATTAACGTGTCCACACTTTACAAGTTCATATCTAGGTTTCACTTTATTTCTATGGGAATCTAGGATGATGTTTATTTCGCTGAACTTGATTACTCTTTATTTAGGGGCCAACTCCGATCTGTCGTTTGGTGTGGGGTTTCCTCACCGTTCATTGAAGATCTTATGGTGGCTTTGAGTTGTTGTTGCTCCCTTTTGGGTCTTTGTCTCCTTGACACATTCCTCGTTTCCCTTTTTTTCCTATTACATTCGTCTACACCTCTTCTCCCAACAGCTTTGACTATCACAGTTAATGCCCATTGACTATTACATTCCGGATTTCTACAGAAAACACTGTGTGTATCTTCATTATTGTTTTCGTCGCTAAATAACGCATCATATGTCCAGTCGTCATTACTTACTAATTCCTTGAACTCTCTATCATGATAATCACTACTATCATCATCATCATTATTGTTATTTTCATCTAGATCATCATTTTGAGCATATGATGGTGGTGTGGAAGCGGTGGTTGGTGTCTTGATTACTTCGTCTCCTCAGTGCAGATAAAATCTAAACGTTTTGAAGACCATAAACTCAAAGATGATTAAAAACTAACAGAGAACAAATAACCAATATGATCTAAATGTAACGCCAAAATCAGCCTAGGACAGAGCTTTGCACGAGGGAGATACTCCTTAGTTTTCAACAAAATTGACAGAAATTTAAATATTGCAAGGTTCCAAATAGAATCGGCTTTCGGGTCAGCACCGAAGTACTGACTACTTGGCTGGTGAATACCCACGGGGACTAACAGTCCACAAGCAGAGGCATCGACCCAGGGGTATAAACAAATAACAAAATAGCGAAGTTACTGTAAATTTAATTTCTGCATATGCGCTTTTCGCCAACCTATGAATCCTCAGTGCAGATAAAATCTAAACGTTTGGAAGACCATTTACTCAAAAACTTATAAATACTGCAAAATATGTGGTGTGTTGCTTTGTATAGCATATACCTTGAGGTTCAAGGACCCTCTTCAAGGTATTTGAAATATACAGTAATTAGGGGGGAACATGCATCAAGGGAGGACACACAGAAAAAAAGCATATGCAAGTCCGTCATTTGAACGGAAACAAATCTATAAAAATCCATGTCAACGATCTGTGCCCGGGACATGATGACCTGAACTTGAATAAGGACGAAAAGTTGAAAATGAATTCATAAAACACAAGTGACCTTTTACAGATATTATTTTTACTAAATTATAACAGAGACAGGAAGTAATCAACCTTTTCAACTGTATCAAGTTCGTCTTTTAAATTCCATGCACGGAGTTAATAGAAGAAATTGATATGATTTAGATGTGTTTCAATTAGTCTTTGTCATTTTACATTTTCAATTTTCTCTTAAACGTTTCATTCATAAATTGAAATAAAGTATTTCAAAGTTATTTGTGTTATGGTGAAACCCTGAAGAGTTTACTGTGTTTCTAAACAAAATGAAAAGGTTTAGTGGGTGTTGGCAAAACCTTAAATTTATATTTACAATTATAAATTAAGTAATGTATTCATCAATGACAAAAAATAACATCAAAGGGGGCTTCGTTAAAAGAAGTATTTCGTTATCGCCTCTAGACACACTTGTTTTTCGATTTGGCCTACAAAGATTAAATATTAGCAAACTCACCTTTGCTCATACAAAGTTAAATAGCCCTTGCGTATCCTGTATGAGACACCAGATTTGGGATTTCATTAAAAGTTCTAGTCCATATTGTAAAGCAAAATTTTGTCCCGTGAAATAATGTCCATCAAGACAAAATTTCATAGTAATAGGCTATGAAATTGTGTCCATGCATTCTTTTCATTTCCAGCTTTGTTTTTTCTGCCATAAACTGATGATTAGCAAATAGAACCATCGATTACATACAACTTCAATGTAATCAGCCAATGAAATTTCACTTTATGTGTTTGTCAAATTCAAGATGGCGTGAATATCGTATAAATCTAAAAGCTTCGCTCCTTGAAGCGAAGCAATAAATTTGATTACCAGAAAAATATTGTAGCATGCCCTGTGATATTTGTGTCTGTAAGAAACATTTAACACGTTAAATGCTTTTACAAGATGAAAGGTGAATCAGGCCAATAGGCCAACATGCCAAAAGCAATAATCAATATGTTTTTGTAAAAAAAACACAAAAATCAAATTCCTCAACACTTTCACATCTTTGCCGATTTACACAATTATCTACTAATATGAAAGTTACTAGCTTAGTGAATTCTGGGTGAATATCGTCGACGTTATTTCAAATTGCATTTTGTCCATCGTCATGATCATTGTCCATGGCTAAATTTTATCATGAAATAAAGTTAATGAAAGACAGACATTTTGTAATGGCTAAGGACATTATTTAATAATGAAATTGTGTCCTGGACAAAATTTTATTATAAAATTGTTTTCTTGGACATTATTCCATATGAAATTTTGTCATTCGGACATTATTTCATGGAGAACAAAATTTAATGTTACAATATAAGCTTTGAACGTGGATGCACAAAACTGCCTGTTTCAAATAAACTAGACATTTGTCTGGCAACAAGGGTAGAACTCATTTACCGCGTGTTTGAATTGACGTTACCTAGAAAAGCACGAAGTGATGTTGACAAGAAAAGATAATTGGGGAGTAATACCATTAGATTCTTAACAGGTTGTTGAAATCAAATGCTGACGATTCTCTTTGACATTGTAATCAACAGCCAAAGGAAATAGACGATAAATAATATCAGCAATACTGAAGAAATAGTCTTTAAGTCTTTATGTGGTGGTACTCTGTCTTTGTGTGGTAGTGCTCTATCTTTAGACCGTGGTACTTTGTATTTTTGTGGTGGTACTCTATCTTTAGGCGCCGTGGTACTTTGTTTATGTGGTGGTACTCTGTCTTTATGTGATGGTACTCTGTCTTTGTGTGGTGGTACTCTATCTTTAGGCCGTGGTACTTTACATTTATGTTATGGTACTTTGTATTTACGAGGTGGTACTTTGTTTATGTAGTGGTACGCTGTCTGGAGTTAATTTACATTAGACAACGTCTCTACAAATACATTTTAGGACCCATCAATGAACCAACGTTTGTATTGTTGTTCTTCATCTTGAAGGCACCATGAGGCATGCAGCAACTAGCTTCCCTCATACCCGATAGTAAGTTCAGGAACCCTTGTTAAGTAAGCACTTTTGGATTGATCCGAAGCTGCTTGGCTACAAGATTATATTAATTAAGCTTTCCTCCTCTTTCGATGTCATCCAGCGTTTCCACAGGCAATCTGAATTTTCCGTTCCATGGCCTTTCCAATCAATTATCCTACCAAAATACATTGCGTGTGAACAAAATCTGGATGCTTCTTCCCTTTTTGTTAGAATTGGTATATTACTTGTAGAAACTGAACTTGTTATGAATTCATTGTATGTATATATGTACTATCTGTGAAATTATGAAGTGTTGTTTTTCTTATCATTCCAAATTTAAAATTTTGCAAATACTTTCAAAAATTAAAAACAAGACAAATTTAATATGGTGTTGTGCTGAAGGAGGAAGTATTAGATACCACCTTCCTATGATTTGTCTCGAATGCATTATTAGATTTTTTTACACTTCGGGCTAAAGCAATTTTTTTCTAGTCATCCAACAATTTTATACTCGTCTAACAAATGTATCCTATATCTTTTAGTCATCTAACAAGTGTATTCTGTTTTTCTAGTCATCTAACAAGGGTATTTTATATTTGTTTAATCATTTAACCAGTGTATCCATTTTTTTCAGTCATCTAAAAAGTGTATCCCATATATTATAGCGATATGGATTAGTGTCTGATATAAGGTGTTTTTGGTCTTACTATCACCTTGTTTTTTTTTACTCAATATAAAAGAAAAAAATACAAACCAAAATAAAATGATAAAGAGTTGATCAAGCACTTTACCACAATACTATATGCTGTACATTTCAAGAAATTCAATTTATCTTTTTCATGTAAAAAGACGTAAACATGTAAATGATCCTGCAAATTTTAGTCTTAATCTTTTGATAAAAGCGAAAAATGCATTCAGAGTGTGCGAATGAAATTATTTTAATCTCTATTCTTTCAAACCACTCATAATTAAAATTACAACGTATAAAGACTTTCAAAGGGTTCAACTACTGATTAATCTTTTTTCCCAAGATTCTTTCTTTACTTAATATTGGGATGATCATTTCTTTTAACTGTCTTTGACCTTTCAATGGCAATTGCTATTGAGTTGCTACCGGTTACTACCGCAATGGAAGGGGAGGTTTTGCATGCCATAAAACCGGTTTAACCCACCATTTCTTTCGAAATACATGTACCAAGTAAGGACCATTGTGGTCGATAATTTTGCCCCTGGTTTCCACCTGATTTGTATTTTTGTCTCGTGGACCTCGGCTCTTGACCACTCTGTTCGGTATTTTTTTTATTATCTCCATTCAGTATCTTTCTGCTCTTCTCCAACTGACGTAAACTTGGGACTATAGAAACATTATTTTAAATTTTTAAATGAAGAAACAATCTAAATAGGACGAAAAAAATTATTTGAAAAGAACTGTTAATTTTTGCACAAGGTGAATATCCGTAGCAGAAATACTACTATAACATCAGGAAATATGGTAGCAATAGAAAAAGAAATTACCCCAATCGGATCTTTGCAACGAATATGACATGCAGTGGTTTACCTGGAACCATAGACTTATTTTCTGTTAAAAACAACTGTTTCAGGCGTATGCACTTGTTTTGTTTGAGAAGTACAATACGTTTAATCCCATTCCTTGAATTTGTTGTAATGGGTGTTTGATAACTGGCAAAAAAAAAAAAAAATTGTCGACATAGCAGGAATGAGGACAAAGATGGTCATTTATATTTTTGTTGAAAGAAATATCGATGACAAGCGAATCAATTAGTATTATAAGTCCAAATAAAATATATTTTCTCATTTCTCGGGCTGTCTTGGATAAATATAATTCTACTGGATGTAAATAAGTTAAAGATTACTTGCATCTATAACATTTTTAACAGTTCTTTAATGAATTTATACAACACTGATTGTGAGCTGTATTTTACTGTCAATGTGTCAGCCATCATATCTCAATGTTTGATAATTATGCAATATATACGCAGAAAAATAAATTCCTACAAAACATTTGATTCAACATTTTATTTAATGGTAACGACTTCTCAGAAGTTGTAGACGAACCACTAGCAATGAATTCATTCAGTAATTTTTGATAAGCGTCATTGTTAACAGTCTACCGTTTGGCCGCATTTTGTTAATCTTTATTTTCTTTTAATTTTCTTAGAAATATTCAGCCGAGTTGAATCCGGTGTACTAAAAGCGATATCAAAATGCTCTGAACACATATGCATCATATACTGTGTTTCAACCCCAGATTGAACCTACGAGAAGGCATTACCCACTTATCGAAAGGCATATCTGACATAGCCTAGCTAGCTGAACGGTATAAGACTCTTGACGAAGTACAACTGTGTTGTGTTGACATATATGGCACAACTCCGAAAGTTTCAGTTGCAGGAAGAGAACACTCAAATGATTGTAGGTCTAAAACATTTGGTCTGATTTTGATACTTACATATGACGCCCCGTTTAATAGTTATCAACCGTGGACCCTGAACGTAGTCAAAATGTTGTAATAGAACCTAATAGGTTTCGACGTCAGAGGTTTATATATTGCTGACATGTTCATTTTTAACAAAAGACCACCATTGTTATATTACTTATATCGTTTTCATGACATCTCATTATATTTTTTTTTGGAGTAAAGATATTGTAAATACGCTTAAGGTGTGTCAGTGGTATTATTCCACCATTTTTGTCTAATAATTTGTTATATTACTTATATCGTTTTCATGACATCTCATTATATTTTTAACTCGATTCGAAAAAATAAGTCGAGGAATATTAAAATGGCGGAATTGGTTCTCTACATCAACCAAAGAGAGTCGGGTGCATGAGTGCCCATAGATAGTTAAATACCGGTCCATCTTTTATTTGCAAATAAAAAAAGTAACCTTTTATTTACGTTATCTTGTGACAGCTTAAAATCAAATTGTAACTAATTTAATACTACCCTCTTTAATTACTATCAGAGATTATTTTTTTTATCTGTCATTATTATGTGTATTCTTATTTTTTTCATTTTTTCATCATGACTTTCATGGTGAAAAACAACAATTAACATGAAAGTGGAATTGGATCAAAATTAAGTAATACAACACCAATATTAAGTTGATTTAGAAACATAGCTTCAATTTACACACACACACACAAAATCAAAATTAAGTAATACAACACCAATATTATTTAATTTTGAAACATAGCTTCAATCTGCGCACACACACACACACATAAATTGAAGCAAAAAGTGTCATAATGGCTTTATATAGAGAAAATGCCGAATTCACCTTTGAAAGATATCATATTAATCATGTTAATCTTCTCGGTAAAATGCGATACTTCACCATAGCATATCTATGCATCATATTCTGCGAGTAAACCCCAGACCAAACAAACGAGGAGTTATCATAAGGTTATCGGAAACTTTATTTATAGCCTTGATAGCCAATCGGTTGCAGGCACCGGACAAAGTACATCCGAGTTGTGTTGCCATATTTGTCATAACAGTAGCGGTTCGAGTCTTGGCCCAACTATCAACCGATTGCATGTCTACCCTTGTTGGGCTGATTTTTATACTTAGATATAAATACAATATAATTCAATAAGCAAAGTATAATATCTAACAATACTATCAAGTGAACAGGTATATAATATAGATGTCCTTACCTGCTATACTATGCTGCGTTTCAAGCGTAGATTTAACCAAAAAGGAGGTATATCGAAAGCTACAGTACATCCAATGTTGGAGTCCTGAAGTGGAAACTACTTAAGCGTTCTGATACAAAACTACAGATATCCACTGTTTGGCTGATTTTCAGATAACACATGTATATAAATATTTCAAAACACAAAAACAAAAATAAGGGTTCAGGAACTACACATATTTAAACATAATTAGTTTACCTGCACAATTTGAGGCACCCGCTCTAGACTCGCTAGAGAACGTGATGAGGTACTAGTATGTCAGTTACCCGTGCAAGGTTGGTTGTTCTCTCCGAATACTCTGGCTTCCTCAAACACTGAAAATGACTGCTACGATATAGCGGTTATACTGCTCAAAAGGACATTACATCACATGCAAACAAACAAACAGCTTGTAATAAGATATCAATTTCCATCTTTAAATTGTCATAGTAAAGGACAACTCCATTTACCCAAACGTATTATTAGGAATACTACAAAATGATTTAATGTACAATGAAAGGCACATGAGACAATTTTCGAATACAAGATAGAACTAATAGAAAAAGGAAGGGAAACGGGGAATGTGTCAAAGAGACAATGACCCAAATGGGAGTAATAACAACTCAAAGCCACCATAAGATCTTCAATGAACGGTGAGAAAACCCCACACCCAACAGCAGGTCGGAGTCGGCCCCTGAATAAAGAGCAATCAAGTTCAGCGAAATAATTGATTGATTGATTGATTATTGTTTAACGTCCACTGAGCAATATCTCAGCTATATCAAGACGAGAACAGATTGGTTAATAAATAATCACTTTGGGGTATGGAAAGGGTCATGGCTGCCACTGGAAAAGTAGGGTGAAATCGAAAGGGGCGGGGAATTTAGTTTTATTGGGCCCAAACTTTCCCCTACAGCCAATGTGATAAATAAAAAAAAAACAATCGTAAAAACAGTAAAATTCAGTTGGCAACAGGACTGAGTCAATTGTGAAAAATGGAACTGAAAGAACTAAGTATACGGACATAAACATGAAGTCACAAGAGACTACTAGCAGTTAACTGACATGCCAGCTCTAGACCCATTACCAACTGACAATTTAAGTTATGTACCCTCAGTATACAGCTTCCATCAAGATCCCTTCCTGTGAGGAGTTTAGCATAATGATTTCATGCATATACCGGAATACATAACCCGTGTCCATGCAATACAGATTTTAGAAATTTAGAATGTGTTTAGTTAAAGTGCAAAGACCCTATCAAAAAATCAATGTTAATACCAAAGAAGGCCATACGTAATGACTTGACGACAATACCGTAATTATAACCCTTATGGGTTAGACGATTTAAAGGTTTTATAAGTTTGTTAGGCGAGTTTAAGTATTTTTTACTCTTATGTAAAACATTACCGTAAAATAAGGGGTGTGAAATACCAGCCTTGATTAGATGTTTATAGGTTGCATTGTATTTATGAACTAAGTCTTTATATCGATGATAAAATTTAGTAAAGGTTTTAACTAGTTTATGATAACGAAAATCCTGTTGTAATAGTTTTTCAGTTATGAAAAGATTCCGTTCATTAAAATCGCAAACGTTATTATACATACTCGAGCAAATCGAACAAGTTGAGATATGTAAACACCATATGATGGCGCTAATGGAACATCGCCATCCAGAAATGGATAATGAACGATGGGAAAAGAAAAATCGTCCCTTTTATCATAAATTTACCATTCGTTATATCAAAATTGATGTCTAAGAACGGACAATGATGATTATTAGAATTGGCTTTATTCAAAGTAAGGTCTTTAGGGTACATGTCCTTATAATACGTATTGAAGTCGTCATTATTTAAAGTTAAAATATCATCCAAATATCGGAAAGTGTTGTTAAACTTTTCAATTAAATGCTGTTTAGATAGGTCTTTGATAATGTTGGTCATAAACTGAGATTCGTAGCAGTACAAAAAGAGGTCCGTTATAAGTGTTGCACAATTGGTACCCATAGAAATTCTTATGATCTGGCGATAAATAGAGTTACCGAAACGAATGAATATACTGACTAGGTCAAAATCAACAGTTTTGAAAATCGGATTGCTAACCTTGAGGTTGAAAATACAAGTCTAAGACAACCCTTGTAAACATCGCAGAGTAAGAATTTTATGTTCTCATAATATGTTCTAATAAAAAGAATATAAAAAGATACAAAGAATACAAAAGAATACCGAAGTAAAAAGGAAATTGATGATAACAAAAATCAAAATTCATAGACATGGCAAAGACGGGCAAACAGAAAAACAAAGACAAAACAAGGATGCTAGACAGTCACAATGCACGGAAATGAAAAGACAACATTCATCATGTGAACTACCGTAAAAACAGGGAGTGACATCAGGTACTCTGGAAGGTTAAGCATGTCCTACTCCGTTGGCACCCGTCACTTTATCAGCGAGTCAACCTGTTATGAAGTACCTTCAGTCTAATAAAAACAACTTCTTGTTTTGTTTTTTTTCATATGTAAGTTTTATTCTGTGAATTCGATATATTCATATTATGACCTGAATGTTTCTTTTCATTTTCAGTGTTTCTCTCAGTCATTTCAGTTTTACAGAAGCCGGCATGTGCCACAGGAAAAAAAAGTCCTAGGTGACTTTTGTTTTTAAAACATGGTCTGCATGCAAAATTTCAAATATGGTCGACAAGCAATTTAGTAAAGAACCACTAATTCCTCCCCACAATAAGCCCTTCTTCGAAGCTTCAAACTTCGAGTAGTAATCACCCGATTAACAATTGATATGGTTTTGGCAGAAAAATCTTATTTCCTCTAGCAGAATTTAGGGAATTTGAATTCCTTATTTAATACATTATATATATACCTTGTAATTACTCCGTTAAAAGAACCACAGAAATGCATTTGTTCTTAAAATTCAGCCCTGGGTAATTTAATAAACGCAAATAAAAATCGCCTGGTAAATTTAAAGCCGAACTATTTGCCTGGACTAAGATTTCTACGCTGTCATTTGAAGTTACATTTGGATTTCACTAGAAAGCAATAACAAAAACCACATTACAAGGCCATTAATGTTGGAGCACTTCTAAATATAGATAAATGATTAAATAAGCAATTAACTTTCCCTTTCTTAGCATCAATATACCTACCTCTCCAGCCTATGTAGTTTACATTTCACAGCTGATTATTTACTCCAAGCGTGTAGTTTACACAGTGATTTTTTGAACAGAGCAAAAACACTATCACAAAAGCTGCTTACAACCATTGTTAATCTCATCCCTCAAGAAATTCTATAGCCGTCACCATAACATCATTGAAAGATATGACATTTCACTAAAATCTGTATTGCATGGACACGGGTTATTTTTTCTGGTATATATGTTCCAGACCATACGCGTATTTGGACCGTACGCCTACGGTCTGGACTGTATGCGTATACTCATATGGTCTGACCGTACGCGTATGGTCGAACCGTATGAGTATACGTGTACGGTCTGCTACGAGCTGGACCATACGCGAATAATTAGACCGTATGAGTACAAAGAAAAAGACAGACACTACATTCGTTATTCAAACAAAGAAGTAAGTTACAGTCAAAACTAATAGCACCAACTACCACTGAAAACGGTATAAATTATTAGGTCTTTATAAAAATGATAAATTACTAATATAACTGAAATGAAATTATAGAAGCAGTGACATAAAAAAATATTTTCACATTTTCACACAAATTTTAAAGGTAATACATAAACTTTAATTTTACATTGAGAAGTTTTGTTCAGGGACAGGGGGTATTCCTTTTTGGAACATTGTGTAATTTCCGCTGTTACGTGTTTATTTATTCAGCCACCCCTTTACGAGATTTTGGGATTTGCACCTCTTTTAGGGTAATTGGGAAAAATGTTGTTGTTCCTTATAGGTGGTATTCAATGATTTTTTTCTCAGGATTTTCAGACAAGAAGACCATACAATTTATTTCAATTAACATTCCATTCATTTTTTTTTACGATACACTATTTGTTTTATTATTTATTTCAAATAACGTTCAATTAATAACTCAATTTTGTAAAGACGTCTCCAAAACATAATTATAGTAAAGAAAATTCTTATTTTACTCTTTTAGTTCCTATGAAATAATGATTTTCAGAACATTTTATTTGTTTCTAAACATAAGAACTTAATTCATTAAATAATATTGCATACGGTTTATTAATTCATTGATATATTATCTAAGAAAACGCTAGACTTTGAAATAGCCAGACCGTACGCGTACGGTCCGACCGTATGGGTATTTCGAAAAAATACTCGTATGGTCCGGAACATATGCATGATATCATTATGCTGAACTCCTCACGGGAAGACATCTTGGTGGAAGCTGTATACTGAGGGTACATAATTTTATTTGTCAGTTGGTAATGGGTCTGGAGCAGGCATGTCAGTTAACTTTTGTGATTTCTTGTTTATGTGCGTATATTTAGTTCTTTTAGTTTCTTTTTTCACAATTGACTCTTGTTGCTAACTGAATTTTACTGTTGTTACGGTTATTTTTTTATTTATCGCATTGGCTATAGGGGAAGGTTTGGGCCCTATCAAACCAGTTTAACCCGCCGCAGCACGTTTGCACCTGTCCTTAGGAAATTTATAGTGACTTTGTGTGTCTGTTTTCTGCTTAGTTTACTTTATGTCAGTTGGAGTCTAGGATGGTGATTATTTCGCTGAACTTGATTACTCTTTATTTAGGGGCCGGCTCCGACCTGCCGTTGGGTTTGGGGTGTCATCACCGTTCATTTAAGAGCTTATGGTGGCTTTGAGTTGTTATTACTCCCCTTTGGGTCGTTGTCTCTCTGATACATTACCCGTTTCCCTTCTTTTTTTCTCTCTTTTAACGGACTCTACTGCAGTCTTAAATAAACAATGAACGGATATGATGAAAAGGCACATAAGACAAGTCTATAAAAATACACTATTGTTCTTCATCATGAGGATAACATGAGCCATATAACAATGAGTATTGCTAATACATCACGGTAAGTCTAAGACGGTCCCTATAGCCGGTTTGTGTGGGATTCTTTGCTAAATGTCGAACAAAGCTGCGTTGAAATAAATGATTAACTCTCTCTCATTTTGTGTTTTTAGCCCAAAGAAAAATAAATAAAATGGACAAAGAAGGTTTTGTTTTTTATATATAATTTTGATGTGTTTTTCCCGTTCAGTTCACCCTATGATTGTAATTTTTACCATTTTAAGTAATTACTGTTATCTTTGTCTTTAAGTTTATTGTTTATACTTTGAAGAACCTGGATCAACTTATATACGAAGGGACAGAACGCAGTATGACGGATCCCATACAGAACTCGTTTATACAAGTTTTTGATTTGGTTCAAGTACAACTGATGATATAAAAGAAAAAATAACTCAATAAGCCTTAGAAATTAAAGACACCATTGGCGAAAAATTTACGCATTGTTGATCGAAGACAGCTTTCGGTTAAAGCAGGGTATGTATAGATTAAGAAATTAAAATTTATGTAAGGAATATGATTTCATTATCTTTGAAGTAAAGTTGAGAGATGAAAAAGAATCCAGGGATCATTGAAGAATAAGGGTAAAATGACAAGACTAAGAGGTGAGAAATGACAAAGTAAGATCAAGATTGGGCAACGATCAATGTTGTTGTAAGACACATAGAAAATAAGTTCAAGTAAAAATAGAAAATGTTGAAAGATTTAGATTAAGAATCAATTAAGTTTGAGATATATGACTAGTATGAAGGTGACAGCTAAGACAAAATAAGTGATTAGTTTGGCTAATAAACTGGTGATGCCGTAAAGGCTACGATACGAACAAGCTTAAGGCAAAATATAGATCACACAAAAAAGACAAGAAATGGGAGGAAATCAAACAAAGAGACATAATTATGAATTATGTTGAGAAGTTTTAAAAGCAGAGTGAAAAGGGATGGGAAAGGAGAGAAACCTAAAGAAAAAAAATGAGAACAAGATAGAGTTAAGAATTATCAATGAAGGGATATGGAGTAAATGCAAATGAGACAAAGTCTCTACAAATACATGGTAAATAAGCAATGGAACAACGCTTTTATTGTTGTTCTTCATCTTGAAGTCGCCATGAGGCCTTCAACAATGAGCTTTACTCATACCTCATACCAAGTTCAAGACGGCCCCTAGCACCGGTTTGAGCGGAATTCATTGCTAATTGTCGAGCAACGCTACATCCATGCTTTTTTTATCCTAATGATCCATGGATGCAGGATCGTCAACAAACTTAAAGTTAACTGGCGAAGTGTTCCTACAATCGCTGTCTTCCACCGCCCGACAAAAAGACGACAGAAGACGATCACAACATTTAAACAACCACAGGGCACTCATCGAGCCAATTGTAAGAAAACTTGGCAAAATAAAATTATGAGATGTGGGCACAATAAACAGGTGGTCAGAATTACAATTTCAGAAGAAGCTGAAAAAGATTAGATAAGGAGGTATCTCAGGTAAACAGAAAGTTATATTAATGAAGAAAAGATAAAAGGAAACACTAACAATGGCAGAACATTACAATCACAAGGCACAATTAACCAGGGAACTGCACAAGAAAAACTATAAAATGACAAAAGACAAACATGGACAACGATAAGAACTCGGGAAAGGCGGACAGCTAGCGGTAGAGTTAAACCGGTTTATGGATACCCAAACCCCCCTTTCTCTATCCCGTTTCCCTATAGTATAATAGAAATACAAATAAAACCCAATACAGGTAGACCACCAACTCCAAGACCACAATGTTGAAAGATAAAACGCATTTAGAAAGATTGGTCAAGGAGTGCTCGCAGTTAAACTGCTAGCTAGCTCAAGGAGCCTAGTCTGCTGGAAAAAAGCACTGTCGCACTACGGAATAATAATCAAATTCAAAACTTCCCAAAGGGTTTGGAAAAGAATCATCGTGGATTTCAGTAGATATCGGCAGTATCAGTGAGAGGACAGTATGATTGTAAAATTTTCAGGTCATTGGATCCCAAAGCAAATTTCACGGAATCATGAAGAATATCCGGTTAATATCCTCTATTAAGTAAAGTTTGTAAGTTACGTCCCTGTTTGTCTGGATTTTCTATCTGTTTTTGACATTTTTAACAACGTTTCTGTAAAAACGAGGGTGAGAAATGCCCTAAGTAATAAGATGCTTGCGAGTCGCATTATATTTAGATATCAAATGTCATTTTTTTCTATAAAACTTCTTAAATGTGTTTATCAATCTATGAAATCTGTAACCTTGTTGTAAAAGTTTGGATGTGATTGTAAGGTTACGTTACATATATACCAGTATATTGTTTAAAAAAACTACATATATATTACCAGTATATTGATTTAAATACCACATGTATATTACCTTAATATCGCTTTAAAAAACTACATGTATATTACCAGTAAACTACATGTATATTTTATTCATAACTGTATGGAAAATAAAAAGATCAAACGACGATGGTGAAATTTTAAGCATATTTTATCTTCACAACGATGAGTTGTCAATCAGCAAATATGACGATTGAATTTATTCAGTGGCTTTCATCTTGCTTGACGTAAAGGCTCATAAGCTATGCCTGTATCGCTCACTAACTTGACAGAATGCTTATAGGCAATTTTAAGATACAAATGCTGTATCAGCCACCGTAGATTTATGTTTGATACAGAAATTGTACATTTATTAGGTGTCAACTTGCTAGCATGGCAATTTATTATCAGATTAATTTATGAAACATTTCTCAAAATTTATAAGGTATTTACAAAATGTCCACAGGTTCCATTGTTGAAATAAAATCTGCAATGACGATAATCCTTGAATCATAATCGATACTAAAATCGCACTGTTATTTCATGACCATCATGTTAGCTTAACTGTTTGATATTTAACTTGATGTATAAAGTGATTTGAATTGATTTACCAAATTTTCCTGAAGGGTCCCATGATAACTAAAATCAATGGTGGTGGCCATCTTGGATTTAAGATCAATGCTCTAGGTATCTTACCACTAAGACAAGAAGTCCTTCACAGATGTTCATGAATAAATGGAAAACGGCATTCCATTACACTGATCTGTATACAGTCAGCTGAAGCCTGAACATCTTAGATACAAAGAAAATTTTCTTTATTTCTTGCATTAAAACAAAAATGAATGCTCTGGTAAAAACAATGGCATGATACTTTCTTTGAAACATGTCAAACTTTAAATAGAACTCCTGTCAATTTCTAATGGAGTTCATTTTCTTAAATGAAAAGGAAGTTGTTCTAAAATTCATGTGTAAGCTCAATACATATAAAACTAATGTTGGTTGTTTCACTTCAATTGAAACAATAGTAAAAGTATTTTGGCCCATGGTTTGAGGAACAAATTAATGACCAATTCAGTTATAGTACTATACCTCTTATATGATATTTAGTAGAGCGCCACCGTCTTACTTTGCCTGGTTAATATTAATCTGATTTATGAAACGTTTTTTTTTTAATATAATACAATTTATAAGATTTTCCAATAGTTTCCAGTCTTCAACAATGGACTAAGGTTGTAGTCATGCGAGCATGTCGGTCATATGTAGAAATTGTAGTCCTTAATAGATGACGCTGATCAGGAAATTTACCACTTTCTCAAAAAAATGAAGTATAGGTGAAATAATATATAAGCATATAAAAATTCAACGAAAAAAGGGTAGAACGATTCTTGGAACTTGTATAACTAGGCCAACATTTTGAAAATAAACTTGATCAATAACCCCTAGCCTTTTCTATAATTATACTATTCAAACAACGGCAGTAGAATACCGAAGGAACAAAGGAGGGAAATCCACAAAAATCGAGGTCCAAAGACATGGCCAAAACGAGAACACAGAAAACAATGGCACCAGACACAAAACAAAGACGTTAGACAAACACAAGTTAAAAAAAGATCAAATTTTTTACGAAGGTAGATAGATCTTATTATGCGAATTATTTTTAACTTTTTATCATAGACGACATTGACATTGAATACAATTTAGAATAGCATAAAGATAATTGTGGAATTTTTTTTTGTCTCGGACAGGCCTTTCAGAGATTTTTTTTAAAAAAGATAACGACGACGACGGATGCTACGTGATGACAAAAACTTGCCCTGACAGGAAAAAGTGAAAAAACATGCTTTAGTTGACAACAGGAATAAGAATATCAAAATTTTGTTTGTGTGTGGGGAGGAGATTTTTTTGAATATGAAAATTTTAAAAAGCTTTTTTAAAATTTATTATTGGCATTTTTTCAACATTTTCCCCTTTTTCAAATGTATCATTTTCTTGTTTCGAAAAAAAATAACTCTTTCATCGGATTTTCTCTCTGAGTCTAATTATGTTATTATCAAATTTTAGAATCCCAAAATAGAAAAAAAAAGATTGTTTTTTATATATTTTTGTTCATAACCCGATACATTTACCAAAAGGCTGGATACTAAAATAGAACTATAATTAAAAGGAATAATGTTTTAATCAATTTCATTAAGACATTAAATAGTTTTGCTTGTATTCATGTACCATAGATTTCAATTGGTTTTGTCCGTTAGAAAATGACATTAACCATTCCAGTACCAAAAAGATCTTTCAAACACTAATTGTGTGACGGATGTTGCCAGCGTGGCAGGACAGGCTTACCCTTCCGGAGCACCTGATGTCACTCCCAGTTTTCACTGGAGTTCACACTATGAGTGCTCGTCTTTTCATTTCCGTGCCTTATGGCTGTCTCACGGCCTTGTTCTTTCTTTGTTTTTTATTCTGTTCCCGTTTTTGCCATGTCTTCGGACTTTGATTTTTGTGCTCATCACTTCCCTTGTTCCTTCGGTATTCTACTGCCGTTGTTATTCAACATTCAATTGAAATTCACAAAACATTAAACTCGTCTTACAGTTTATATTATTTGTCTTGACATGGCCATCCATGATAGGCATACCGTACATTTGGCCAGCTTTGACGAAAAAAAAACTACACAGGGTTTTCGGTTTTATATATATAACTTTATGTTAATTGCTGCAATTTTGTGCTTCTACTCTTCCAAATGTTTTGATTTTATATGCCCTGAAAAGACATAAATGACCGTATGCAGGAACTAAATTTACAGAAACATGGGTATATTTTTATTTTTGAAATTTCAGGAGACATTCAGAAGGTCTTCAGGAAGGCGAAAATCAACCAGTTCAAAGCTTTGAGGTTAAATTACAACGTAGTACATTTTACGATTTACAATTGTTTTCAAAATAGAACTGCCCGACGTTCGAGTTTTTTAATGGTTTATTATTTTTTGTTTTCCTTTTTTTCAATTCTGAGCAAAGTTAAATCTAAAGGCACCAACGAAAAGGTAGCGATGATGTATAAAAAATAAAATCTGATTGTTTAATTGAATTTATATTCAGTGAGGAATCATTTGTTGAAAAAAAAACCAACAGAGAGAGAAAACAAATGTTCGCCTGCCTTTCACATATTCTGTTTACTGACCTGCACCATCGTAATATGAAATAGAATATCTTATATTTTAAATACAATAAAGCTTTTCATTATAGGGTTTGTTGCTGGTAAAAAAAAATAACGAAATACCAATACTGTTAATTTATTTTCTGCATATGCACATTTCGACAATTTATGTCTCATCAGTGCAGATTAAACCTAAACATTTGGAAATTCATTAATCGAAAAGCGTTTAAAAGCTGATAGAGAACAAATAACCAAAAGGATCTGAATAGAAAAGGCCAAAATCCAGCTAAGGACAGAGCTATGCATGAGGGAGATACTCCTTAGTTTTAAACAAAATTTTGTACAATTTAGATATTGCAAATGTCAGTAAAGTCGGTTTTCGAGTTAGCACTGAAGTAGTGACTACTGGGTTGGTGAATACCCTCAAGGACTAACAGTCCACCAGCAGAGGCATCGGCCAAGTGGTAATAAATAACAAAATACCGAAGGTACTGTTAATTTATTTTCTGCATAGGCGCATTTCGACAATTTATGTCTCATTAGTTCAGATTAAACCTAAACTAATCGAAAAGCGCTTAAAAGCTGATAGAGAACAAATAACTAAAAGGTTCTAAATAGAAAAGCCAAAATCCAGCTAATGACAGAGGTATGCATGAGGGAGATACTTCTTAGTTTAAAAAAAATGTGAAATTTAGATATTGCAAATTTCAATAAATTAATGAAGGAAGATAACAGGAAACACTTACAATGGCCGAACATTGCAATCACATGCCACAATCAACCAGGAAACTGCACAAGAAAAACAATAAAATGACAACATACAAACATAGATAACGATAGGAACTTGGGATAGCCGGACTTGGTACCGGCACTGGCAACAGCCAGCGGTAGGGTTAAATCGGTTTATGGGTACCCAAACCTCCCCTTTCTCTATCCCGTTTCCCTATAGTATAATAAGCATACAAATAAAACCCAATACAGGTAGACCACTAACTCTAAGACCATAATCTTGAAAAGGAAAGAATAGACAAAACGTAATTTAGAAAGATGGATCGAGGAGTGCTCGCCGCTAAACTGCCGGCTAGCTCAATTAGCCTAGCCTGCTGGTAAAACACTGTCGCACTACGGAATAATAATCAAATTCAATACTTCCCGAAGGGTTTGGTAAAGAATCATCATGGATTTCAGTAGACATCGGCAGTCTCAATGAGAGGCCAGTATAATTGTAAAATCTTCAGGTCATTTGACCCCAAAGCCAATTCAACGGAATCATGAAGTATATCCGGTCAATATCCCCTATTACGTAAAGAATGTAAGTAACGTCCCAGTTTTTCTGGATTTTTTAATCATTTTTTGACATTTTTTAACAACATTTCCGTAAAAACAAGGGTTAGAAATGCCTTTCCGAGTCGCATTATATTTAGATACCAAATGTTCCTATCTTCTATAAAACTTCTGAAATGTGTTTATCAATATGTGAAATCTGTAACCTTGTTGTAATAGTTTAGATGTGATAGTAAGGTTATGTTCATTAAAGTCGTCAAGAGTAGATCAGACGCGTGCGAATCGTACCAGTTGAGATATATACACCCCGTATGATGGTGCTGCAGGAACGTCACCATCAAGAAAAGGGAAATTAGTAATAGTGAAATCAAAATCATCCCTTTTATCATAAATTTTAGTTTTAATTTTTCCAGAATCAATGGTGATAGTTAGATCTAGAAATGGGCAGTATTTAGAATCATTGTTTGCTTTATTAAGTTTCAGTTCTTGTGGGTAAATGAGGTCGACATAGTCTAAAAACTGGGGATTGTCAATAGTAAGGATATCGTCGATAAACCTGCTGTTATCGTTGCAAATTGAAATAATTTGATCACTGTTACGTATGGTTCCATCCTGTAGTTTTTTTCATAAAGTTCCGTTCGTAACAGAAAAGGAAAAGATCTGCAATGAGAGGTGCACAGTTTGTACTCATGGGAATTCCAATGACCTGTTGATAGACGATGTTGCCGAAACGAACAAAAATGTTGTCTAGCAAAAGATTCAGTGCCTTAATCATGTCATCGAAAAGTCGGTTTTCGGGTCAGTACTAAAGTACTGACTACTGGGTTGGTGAATACCATCAGGGACTAACAGCACACCAGCAGACGCATCGGCTAGTGGTAATAAATAACAAAATACCAAAGTTGTTGTAATTTTTTTCTGTATAGGGGCATTTCGACAATTCATGTCTTATCAGTGCAGATTAAACCTAAAAATTTGGAAAAGTAATTGTCAAACTAATTACAATGGTTGGCATATGGTGACCGTGGGGGTTGGCCATCAAATAGTATGTGCTTGTCAAATAATCCAGAGATAAACAACGTGACTACAAGTGGTGAAAGCTTTTTGTATGGCACAGAATTTCAGGTCAATATCTTTGCAGGACGTGCTACTGATGAAGATGTGACATGCTCGCTTTGTAGAAGTTCTAACATTTACACGTCGATCATGATTCCTGGGCAAAGAGAACTAGGATGGCAATTTATTATTCGCAACTTCTACACAATGTGATTCCACCATATGAAGACAATACTGCAATAAATTGTGTCGTCTGTTCAAAATAAATGATACCTTTCTTATTAGTTGCTTACTATTGCAACAATGAACGTCTATTATCGAGAATTTGTTTTATACTTAATATATAAATATCAGCGGGAATGAGTATGGGCCATTTTGCATATATTTTCATTGTTGGGCAAAATTTTAAAGTTTGTACATAAAAAATCTACATGTACTTTGAACGACACTACAGTGAATAATCTGTAAAACCAGTCTTACTGTTCTTGAAATGTAAAGGAAAACTTCCCTCAAAACTGACCTATGTCGATCCAATAAAAATTGCAGCGACGTTGTAATTGCAATTACAATTAGATAAAGTTGCAAGTGAGAAAAAAGCTACATGTAATAGAATAAACAAAAAATTGAGAATGCAGATGCCATTTGACTATCAGCTCTTATTTTATTACAAAGAACGTCATATTTCAGGGAACAATAAAACTCTAAAAACAACATAATTCTTTATATTATATTATATCACCTCTAAAATAGGGAGATTTTTTTTTTTGTAGAAAAAAGATTATAATACCAAAACGTTCTACCTGTTTAAGCACAATCGACGTCAACTGGCTTAGCAAAAATCGTCAAAAGAAGTCCACTTACCTCATTTGCACACTAAAATTTGCATATTTAAGGACAAAAATATATATTGTATACTGTAAACGTAATAATTTTCGCAATTTACTAATTTTCACGTTTGAGACTGCGAAAATTAGTACCAACTAATATCTCACAAACAATCAGAAGGAATTGTTTTGAATTGTTCCTAAAAACCGCGAATATTGATCAAGCAAATATGGCCCTCTTCGATAAAGCGCGAAAATTAATACGTCAACTTGCAGTATTTGCTCACAAACATGACAAAGGTTTACACAGATGCAAGATTATGACAGTAAGTTCGGTCTATAGCTATTTGTTTTACAGAATATAACATATTTGTGATTTGGAACTGGGCCTATTCGGCATTGAGTCGTATTGTTGCTTTGGTATTCATTTGAAAATTTATAGTTAGAATATGGGCTGCATTTCGTTGGAGTCATTTTCAGTACATATAAGACTCAGAGTAAATTAATTAATGAAATAGTTCACAAGAATGTATTGATCAATATATAAATTACACATCAATGTTGAACAATAATATTAGGAAAATCTATTTTCTTGCTATCGATGTTGGAGATGAAGATGATGCAGAGATTAATATTAGTGGCACTAAGACAATGAGTGTACTTCTACAACAAAAAATAGTAATGGTGCATTACATGATACCCCGCCAAGTTGCACAAAATTTTCAAGTATCAAAGGGCAAACTTCAGAACCCCCTGGACCTCTGAACCAAAAATGAACCTCGATCTGATTTTATGGTAAACAACTAACATACGAATTAACCTTTGGGGGATAGACGGACAGACAGACACACGATCATATAATACCTCGCGAAAATTCAATTAAAAACTCCGTGAAAATGGCTTTTTCATATCACAATATCTTTTCCATGCAAATCATGTACGTAATATTATTATACAATATATTATCAATAGGTATATAGGCAAGAGCATGGTATTGGAGAGGCACTATAATTAAAACGGCCTAACCAACATGGGGTGAAATATCGCGCGAGGACTAGTACATATGCGGAAAATACTACTCCAGGACTAAATTTAATAAAAATACACAAATCTGGATGTGTGTCATCGAAAGAGGTAGAAACATTTGTTTGTTTACATGTGAAATGTAAAAAAGAGAAGCGTACATTCTAAAGAAATATTAATCAACTATCTGCTTTTTTTAAGAATTAAAATCGGCTGTGTACTTTTCAAGAACATGCACGAAACAATAACCCACCCTACAACAATGAACATATTCTCGATTCGAGTAATGCGTTGTAAAACCCTTTAATACATCTATCTATGAAATTTCACAATTTTTGTATGGTCCTACATACGTATCAGGACTTGTATCAAATATTGGTGAAATTGTAAACAATATAATAGAGCGTTTAGCGAGAAAAATGAGTACATGCAAAAAATCCTAAGTTTGGACTAGAACATGCAATATTTCTAAAGAAGCAGACAAATACTTCTCAAAGTGCACACATTGTAAAATACTGATTAATAAAAGCTTTGTGGATAAGGGTATTTACAATTTTTATCAAAAAGTCAGATGAGGAAGCATTGTTGAGCCCTTAAGTGCAATCCTTACCTTAACTGTAATCTGATTACACTTAAGGTTAAGGACCACCCTTAAATGTAATCCCGGTTACATTAACGGTTGCAGGACCTCCCTTAATTGCAACCGATTACAATTAAGGGAGATAGTGTACATATGCCTACAGTACCTACCGTAATTGTAATCCCTCGGAATTTGTTTACAATTTGCAACACATATAAGATAAGAAATCATAGCTTGATTATGAGCCATATTTGTTTTAAGTAGCCATCGAAAAAAAGGGCAGAGAACAAGTGCTTAGAATTACTATCGGAAATCTGGAATTATGGGCAAGTGACTATACAATTGGAATTTTAAAATACCAGAAATCACGAAAATAATTGGATATTGGAGTTCATGTTCACGATGCAGATTTGTCAATTAATAATACTAAGAAGTGTACTCAAATGTTTACTGAATTGTTCCTTATAGAGCTCTTAACCGAGATGAAAAAATAAACATCGGTGACCACTGGTACGGTATGAACAGAACAGAATTTGCATAGAATGTCTATATCAAAATAAAGAAAAGCATAGCCAGTGATTCTTTGCAGTAAGAAACAAAATCAATACCGCTTCCCCATAGTTTTTCATGTTGGTCTCTTGTTTCGTTTTGTGTTAAGATGGGTAGCGCACTTGGTAAAATTTGGTTTGTGTTTTTTGTTCATCGCAAATTTTATTGTCTCTAGTTTGCCATTGTCGTATACCATTTTTGTAAATATTTCCGATATGATCTGAATGTATTGAGGGGGGGACAAGGGGTATCCCAATAATAGCAAAACGGAAAATTGATTTCACACCAGATAACAGAAAAATAAAAATTTTGAAAACGGGTGAATAACTGGTAACATCAAACAAACTGCTCCAATATCTTTTCCAATGAAACCTCCAAATGTTGTTCTCCGATAAATTATTTATTAATTTGACTCTTCTTTCAGTTAATGAAGAGACCGTCATTATTACCAAATAACCGCCTTTGTCATAAAGGCAGTATTGTATTAACATGTTTTTTTTTTTTAATTTTGCACAAATATTGATAGCGTCGGGGTAGACACGATATATCACGATACTTCCCGTAGCTTCGAATCTCTGGAGTTTATGTCTCTGACAAAACTGCATTTAAAAAGATTTGTAAAGATGTCGCATCGTCCTCAATATTGAACAACAGTAGCATCATACACGAAATTGGCAAGGAAGCATCAGGTACTAGTATTTCCGTACAAATTTAAGTATCGATGAGAAACAGTCTGACCCGATAAATGAACGTATTTATTTTGTTGCTGTCTGATTGTTCTTAGAATGAAGGAGCAAGTCGGAGGGAGTCGCATGCAGATAGTGATTTTGTGATTCGAGCTTACATAAGACAACCCATCCTGGTCACCTTTCCTGTAAATGTTTATCCTGACTGTTTTTTTTAATCTTCCCGTTCTTTTAGAGTGTGGAAGGAGGGGGTCTGATCTCGGATTCACGTGAAAATAATTACGAAATCCCGATTTTCCCAGTAAATAAATGGACCTCTGAACCAAAAATGAACCTCGATCTGATTTTATGGTAAACAACTAACATACGAATTAACCTTTGGGGGACAGACGGACAGACAGACACACGATCATATAATACCTCGCCATTACGTGTGATAGGGTATAAAAAGTGCATTTCATAATCGGATAGTTACGCCAGGGTATGTGGTTATAACTTTTAAACAAAGCTAAAATCATCAACACTGAAAATACAAACTTTCTCTTCAATATGATCTTAAAGATACAAACACTGCATTAAACCCTAAATTCTTGCTTTAAACTCAAATTCTATCAGCTATGACAGACTATATTAAGGTGTCATCATGTTAAAATTCACAGCTGTATCAGTGTTTCTTTTCGGGTTTTCATATCAATCAGTTGGGTAATAAATTTAGTATCAAGATTATTTTATTTTTTCAAATATTAATACAAAAAATACCAAAGTTGCATAAAAAACAGTAATTTTCGTTATGCTGTATACGTGTTTCAAGGAGTAACCTCTCATCAACAGCATTAAAATCCAATGATATGGAAAGCGGCAATCCAAAAGTGTTCCAAAAAGAAGTACTCAATAAATAATATATTTAAAAAAAGCTATAATTCCATTTCCTTTCAGGCGTATAATGCTTGTTACAGAGAAAGAGTAGTGCGCATTATATGGGTACATTTTTTGACATTTATAAGGGTATCAGGCATCCTTTTGGTCTTACAAAAAAACGGCAGTAGAATACCGAAGGAACAAAGGAGTGATATTTACAAAAAAAAAAAAAAAATCGAAGTTATCGATGACTGATGATTGATATCGTTATATGTGATGATATTGGAATTTCAGTGGCAAACACTTGATCATCACTTGTCGATCACTGATAACAACCTTTCACTATTTGTCACGCGTTTGAATTGCAGTCCAAACCCGAAGCTGAATTTTTACAACACATAAGTTAGGATGAAAAAGAAATGCATTACGGTATGATATTTATACTGATGTAAGAAGAATCTGGTTTTAATAATTTTAGTACCACCGACATTTGTGTACTTATTATCAATAATAACAATGGTTATTTATTTGTTGGAACTCTAAAACCCAAAAATTATTCTATCCGAAAGGTGATAGTTGAGTCGCTTAAGGGGATACGATACAGTACCAAGGGTACATAATACGTCGCCGACTGTGGCATGTTGTTTTCGCGATGTCACGGATTAGAACACGATGTCAGAAAAACCAGACTACGCGAATTGCGGACAGAAGCATGTAGAATAAATCTATGATTAAAATCAATGTGGTTGTGAATTGCTCATAACGCAATAAGGGACGTGGTAGCTGCAGATCAGACATACTTTTCAAATTGAAACCTGACAGCAAAGACTTCCTATTGGCATCCTTTGCAATAGAATCCATTTTTCCCAACAACAATTTGATTTCGTTAATGAAGATTTATACTTGTTACAAGTAAACAAACGTAAAGTAGAAATTCATCAAGTTTGCTGTAATTATTACTTAACATCACCAAGTGGAATAAAGTCCATGAAAATACTAAGAAATTTCAAGAGTCATTAAAATCTTGTGACTTTTCCAGTGACTTATTCTTCGCTTATATTGAATCAGCTTTCCGTGGAATTTCTATAACCTATGTACATTTTCTCCCGTGAAAATGCCATTAATTATAGTTTCTGAAAATTGTTCTTGTTTATTTATGGAAAAAGTCAAGTCACGGATTGTCACAGAATATCAATAGCATATGAAATACCTAAATTCATCAAAAATTAAAAAAACAAACAAACAAACAAACAAACAAAAAACCCAAAAAAACAAACAAACAAAACAAAAACAAACATAAAATATTGAGGCAACTTCACAAAGGCAAAACAAATAAACAATTGAATGAATGTAAGAATGAATAAGAACACCACAAAATTAAAAACTTGAGATCTGGCGTAATTTTTAGCGCATGAGCTTACAAATTTCGAGGTTGATAGTTCGAATCTAGCATGCGACAGCTAAAAAATAATCCGTAAAAATTACTTTTCTATATTTTAGCTGGTAAAAATGAAGGGATTGCCGCGAGGGAGTCAGGTGGCGCATTTATCATGGCCATTTTCAGGGCAATTTCACGGCATTTTACGTTTTGAATTTGTACGAGGTGCTGTGAAAATTCAATTAAAAACTCCGTGAAAATGGCTTTTTCATATCACAATATTTTTTTCCATGCAAATCATGTACGTAATATTTCTATACAATATATTATCAATAGGTATATAGGCAGGATCATGGTATTGGAGAGGCGCTATAATCACACGGCCTAACCAACATGGGGTGAAATATCACGCGAGGACTAGTACATATGCGGAAAATACTAATCCAGGACTAAATTTAATAAAAATACACAAATCTGGATGTGTGTCATCGAAAGAGGTAGAAAAATTTGTTTGTTTACATGTGAAATGTAAAAAAGTGAAGCGTACATTCTAGAGAAATATTAATCAACTATCTGCTTTTTTTCTAAGAATTAAAATCGGCTGTGTACTTTTCAAGAACATGCACGAAACAATAACCCACCCTACAATAATGAACATATTCTCGATTCGAGTAATGCGTTGTAAAACCCTTTTAAACATCTATCTATGAAATTTCACAATTTTTGTATGGTCCTACATACGTATCAGGACTTGTATCAAATATTGGTGAAATTGTAAACAATATAATAGAGCGTTTAGCGAGAAAAATGAGTACATGCAAAAAATCCTAAGTTTGGACTAGAACATGCAATATTTCTAAAGAAGCAGACAAATACTTCTCAAAGAGCACACATTGTAAAATACTGATTAATAAAAGCTTTGTGGATAAGGGTATTTACAATTTTTATCAAAAAGTCAGATGAGGAAGCATTGTTGAGCCCTTAAGTGTAATCCTTACCTTAACTGTAATCCGATTACACTTAAGGTTAAGGACCACCCTTAAATGTAATCCCGGTTACATTAACGGTTGCAGGACCTCCCTTAATTGCAACCGATTACAATTAAGGGAGATAGTGTACATATGCCTACAGCACCTACCGTAATTGTAATCCCTCGGAATTTGTTTACAATTTGCAACACATATAAGATAAGAAATCATAGCTTGATTATGAGCCATATTTGTTTTAAGTAGCCATCGGAAAAAAGGGCAGAGAACAAGTGCTTAGAATAACTATCGGAAATCTGGAATTATGGGCAAGTTACTGTACAATTGGAATTTTAAAATACCAGAAATCACGAAAATAATTGGATATTGGAGTTCATGTTCACGATGCAGATTTGTCAATTAATAATACTAAGAAGTGTACTCAAATGTTTACTGAATTGTTCCTTACAGAGCTCTTAACCGAGATGAAAAAATAAACATCGGTGATCACTGGTACGGTATGAACAGAACAGAATTTGCATAGACTGTCTATATCAAAATAAAGAAAAGCATAGCCAGTGATTCTTTGCAGTAAGAAACAAAATCAATACCGCTTCCCCATAGTTTTTCATGTTGGTCTCTTGTTTCGTTTTTGTGTTAAGATGGGTTGCGCACTTGGTAAAATTTGGTTTGTGTTTTTTGTTCATCGCAAATTTTATTGTCTCTAGTTTGCCATTGTCGTAAACCATTTTTGTAAATATTTCCGATATGATCTGAATGTATTGAGGGGGGGGACAAGGGGTATCCCAATAATAGCAAAACGGAAAATTGATTTCACACCAGATAACAGAAAAATAAAAATTTTGAAAACGGGTGAATAACTGGTAACATCAAACAAACTGTTCCAATATCTTTTCCAATGAAACCTCCAAATGTTGTTCTCCGATAAATTATTTATTAATTTGACTTTTCTTTCAGTTAATGAAGAGACCGTCATTATTACCAAATAACCGCCTTTGTCATAAAGGCAGTATTGTAGTAACATGTTTTTTTTTTAATTTTGCACAAATATTGATAGCGTCGGGGTAGACACGATATATCACGATACTTCCCGTAGCTTCGAATCTCTGGAGTTTATGTCTCTGACAAAACTGCATTTAAAAAGATTTGTAAAGATGTCGCATCGTCCTCAATATTGAACAACAGTAGCATCATACACGAAATTGGCAAGGAAGCATCAGGTACTAGTATTTCCATACAAATTTCAGTATCGATGAGAAACAGTCTGACCCGATAAATGAATGTATTTATTTTGTTGCTGTCTGATTGTTCTTAGAATGAAGGAGCAAGTCGGAGGGAGTCGCATGCAGATAGTGATTTTGTGATTCGAGCTTACATAAGACAACCCATCCTGGTCACCTTTCCTGTAAATGTTTATCCTGACTGTTTTCTTTTAATCTTCCCGTTCTTTTAGAGTGTGGAAGGAGGGGGTCTGATCTGGGATTCACGTGAAAATAATTACGAAATCCCGATTTTCCCAGTAAATAAATGACTTAATCCTAATTCCGAAAAATGAAGATTCCTATTCCGTTTATCATTGGGATTGTTACGGGTTAATCCCGAATCAGCCCGTTGAATAAAACAACTAATCACGGAGTCTCGAAAAAGATCCTTCCGTCCCTCATTTTTCGATTCCATTACAAGGTTTGTCATTAGGAAAATTTTAACCCTCAGAATAGTGTCTACAAATCTTGAAGATCCTGTCTGTAAATTTTCAAGCCATTCCTAGCTACTTGATTTATCCCCATGGAAATTATCATTATCTAGAATAAAAAAAAAATGGTCGCTAGAAATAATATGCATTACATGTATGGCTCTTTTCGGTATGCCTTTAATTTTTAGTATTTAGATAAACCCTAAATTGGTCGCTACCTTGAGTCTTGTTAAAAATATTGTTTGAAAGTCAGAATTTCTATCATTTTCATACAATTCCGTCTACTTTTCCGTTTTGGGGAATTGAAAGCTAATTTAGAACAATTTTTACATTTCTTTAGTATAATATTTTGAAACAATTCTGAGCACTTTTTCTCCGCCTTTTTTATGTTTCCATGGCTATTTAAAACAAATATGAGTCATAATCATGCTATGGAGTAACACGTTTTCTTATCTTATATGCGCTGCAAATTGTAAATAATTCAGAGGGATTACAATTACGATTGGAACTGCAGGCATATGTACACTATCTCCCTTAATTGTAATCGGTTACAGTTAAGGGAGGTCCTGCAACCGTATATGTAACCGGGATTACATTTAAGGGTGGTCCTTAACCTTAGGTGTAATCGGATTACAATTAAGGTAAGGATTACACTTAAGGGCTCAACAAAGCATACACATTTTTTAGTATCATGAGCCGTAGAAAAGAAAGTCAAAAGAAAGTTCGAGTAAGAACAATATCATACATTATCATGGATCAAAATGGAGAAATTGTTTCAATCAAGTCGCTATATGTTTAATACGATCTGTAGAGCAACCAATAGTTACTGCAAAAATAACAAGAAGTAGAATGAACAGTGTAATCAATTGATGGATGAGACATTATGCAATACAAACTAATTAATTGACCAATGTTACTGTGAAAGTAAAAATAATACATACTTGCAGTGTGATGAAAAATTTGATTTTAACCTTACCATCAATAGCACTAAAATGTATGTCAATTCAGAGATAATTTTGTCCTCGAAAATGTTGAGTACCCATTGGTGTTGCAAATTGGTCATCAGGTTCAGACATCTTTAGATTTCTAATAAGCCCCGCCACCCAATACACCCCCTGACAAGAGAAGACGCGGGCGTAAGATTATTACAAACTGATAAAACAAAGGAAAGCGATTATTGCAATCTCCGATACCTCTTACTACCAAAAATAGGAAACTTTAATACAGTACAATGTATTTGTTTATCAAATTAAATGAATTAATTTTGAAAACTCTGTATCCTATTCCAGACTAGACTATATAAAGAACTAAACCCAGTCGTTGGTTTGTACGACAAATGCCGCAATTATTTAAACATTGAAAACAATGAAAGTATTGAATGTTCTAGAATCACATAAACCAAACATATGAGGTGACTACATTTAGAATCATCTGTATCATATATATTGATAGATAGTATACATACATTCTTCAGTTTACACAATTATAGGCCTTCATTCTCCAGATTTTATAAAGTTAGATGTATCAGGATCTGCAGTAATCACTTTCCTATGTTTACCAAGTTTGCAGTAACCGTCTACTCATATCAGGGGTGCTATACTAATCACTCTGTCCACCCGTCACACTTTTCTATGTTATTTGATAATAAGCATCACTAGAGATGTGTTTTTTTTATTTTTCGTTTCCGCGATCTGACTTTGACTGGCGGGACTCAATATGAAATGAATGTTTTCTAGTTTTCAATTTGATTGTTTCGAAACATGCATGTACGATCAACAAATTGCTTTTCTTTTGAAAGTATATTCGTTTAATGAGCAAATCACATACCCTAAGTACTGCTACTGTAAGGGTTTTCTATATTTGCTATTACTTTCAATATAATAAAAAAAACGCAACGCTGCTTTTTGTCATGTTCTAGTCCTCCACGTATTTTTATAGTCGTATAGTAATAATTTAATTTTACACAAAATTATTAAGCAATCTGCATTGAAAATCATTCTATAAATAAAAACAATAGTTCCATTATCTTTTCTAATCATAAATAGACATATAGTTACTAGAATTATATCAAATAAAGATGTTCCGTGCTACCAGCTGAAATCGTCCGCTTTGATGTTTACAATTAGACTGATCGGTTCGTTGATGATTTAAAGAGATAACGATAAGGTAAATTGAAATTACGATGGAGTAAGAGGGTGTATTTAGAATAGGCATACTTGTTTATATTTATTACATTAATATTTAATTTATTTGTTATTTTTACATGTAAGTGTAAAATTACATGATAAACCGTAGATAACTTGCATGTACAGTACTCTTCTTATTCATTTCCCTATGTTGGTTCTGCCATGTGATAATCACACTACACATACATGATAATTATCCTATGAAACGCATTTAACTTAAATGAGGATCGGTATAATCTGTTTTCGGAACAACGAGAAAGGTCATTTATTTCACCGAGAATTCGGGAAAAAACACTTATCAGGAACGGGATTCGGTCAATTTCATTTTTCGGGATGACTGAGGGGATCGTACATTTTTTTCTTTGAAAATCATGATCAAAACCCATCCTACCCACCCCCTTAAATTGAACCAACACCACATATAATAACTTTATTCAAATACTTATAACCCATTTGGGTTGTAGTACATCACATTTATAAGGACAAAACATAAAGGAATTAATGTTTACAATATAAATCAGTTATTTGTCTCCTCTCCTCAGTTCAAATGACTGTTGTAAAAAAGAAACGACTGTTTTAATTTGTTCAGAGGTTGACGGATTTAGTATAATAGTCAACTTTTTTAAATGATTCAGGGAATTAAACTTTAGCTGAGTTTTCATATAATATTCTAAAAGGTGCTTTCTACAAGATTGATTAATTGCACAATTAAAGAAGAAATGTTCCTCATTGTCCAAGACTTTACATGTTTTACATAGTCTTTCCTCTCTGGGTATGTTATAGTATCTACCAGTTTCTATTAACAACTCATGGTCACTAACTCTAAATTTTGTTTTAAGTTTTCTGTTTTCCTTATTGGGATGAGATAAATAATCTGTTTTTTCATTATTTATTTTTAGGGTTTTATACAGAAAATTTTTATTTTGTTCATTTAATTTAGCAATTTTATCACTTATCAGGTTTTTATAATATTCAGTTACAGAATTTTGAATTTTAGATTTCAATTTAAGTGTTTGTTTGTATGAATTACATTCAATCAGACAATTTTTATCAAAATTTATTTCTTCTGTAACACTTTGTGCATAAGTATACCATGAGTAGGTACCATGTTCATGCAACATTTTTGATAAATCAAAAGCTTCTTTAAGAAAAGGGTTTAACCCTACCTCTGGCTTTTGCTAGTGCCGGTACCAAGTCCGGCTGTCCCGAGTTCCTATCGTTGTTTATGTTTGTCTTTTGTATTTTTATTGTGGGTTTTTTTCTTGTTCAGTTCCTATTTACTTTCTGGCATGTGGCTATGTTTTTCGGCCATTGTAGGTGTTTCCTGTTATCTTTTTTATTCCATTATATTACTATTATTTAATCTTGAAAAATATGTTAAAGACTGGATTTTTATATAATTTTCAATAGGCAGAGAATTAAGTTCTGCTCTAACAATTAAGTTTGTTGAGCTTTTCTTAATTCCTAAAACATTTTTGATAAAGTTCAAATGAAGCTTTTCAATAGGCGACTTATCAACAGATGCTAAAGTATCAACATCTCTATGGTTTTTAACAGCACGAGATCTAGCTCTAAAAAGTTGTATATAGTTATCCATAAAACAAATTTCAGCATTTTATGTTAGAATAGGCTGAATTAAACTTTGGAACAAATTACAAACTACTTTAACTGGAATATTACTAAATTCTGATGTATATACTTTCATGGCAAATAGAGCCTTTTTAGCTTTATTTGTAAGATCCACAAAACAATTCATAAGACTACAATTATTACTTATGACACATCCTAGATATTTATATTCTTGAACATGTTCTACACTTTGTTCTTTATATTTAATAACGGATTTATATTTGAAATTTAATTTGGGGGAATTGTTTTGAATTATCATTGTTTTTGTTTTCTTTACATTTACTGTTAGCTGTCATTTATTACAATATTCAGACAGGTTATTCATACTATTTTGAAGACCAGACTCACTCTCAGAAAGTAAAATCAAATCGTCTGCAAATAATAGAGTACCAAGTTTTGAATCTATAATGCTGACTGGAGAACACTTCTCTTCTGTGAAGATTTCAGATATATCATTTATGAAAATGTTAAATAATGTGGGGCTTATACAATCCCCTTGTCTTACACCTTTATCTGTATTAAAATATCTAGAAGTATAATTTTTATGCTTAAATGAACATTTTGTGACGTCAAACTGAATTTTTATAATGTTAAACATATCTTTCCCAATGCCACAATTAACAAGCTTGTATAAGAATCCCTTTCTCCAGAGTGAATCAAAAGCCTTTTGAAAATCTATAAAGCATACATATAGTTTTCTTTTATTTTTATGTAGATACTTATTTATGAGAGCTTTTAAAATAAATAAACTGTCTGAAGTTCTGTGATTTGCTCTAAATCCAAACTGAGAACTATTATATTTATTTTCCATGAATCTTGCAAGCCTATTGTTAAGTAAAGCACTAAATACCTATTAGCGAAATTCCCCTGTAACTATTTAAGTCATGTTCACTTCCAGATTTATGAACTACGACTATGTATGATTTTTCCCACTGGTGTGGATAGCAACCAGTCTTTAAAATTTTATTAAACAATTTAGTGAAGGATTTCAATGTTATATGATTACTGTATTTAATAATTTCATTTCTGATTGCATCAGGTCCAGCTGCTTTATCTTTTTTTTAACCCATAAACTACTTGTTTAACCTCAGACAGAGTAAATGGTTTATCTGTCACTTCTAAACTTTTTAATTTTTCTACTATGTTACATAATTCTTTCTCTATTTTGTTTTGGAAATCCCTATTTACAGTTTTACAGTTTCCTTGATTTTTAAAATGTGTTTCCAAATTTGATAAATCTTTAAAAATTTCACTATATTCTGCAGAATCTTTAATTGGTTCTTTTCCCATTTCTTTAAGAATTTGCCAATAGTCTTGTGTTTTATTTTGATAATTTTCTTCTAGTTTTTTGAAAATTTCTTCTCTGTATTTGTTCTTTTTTTGTTTTACAATTTTTCTAAAAGTCTTTAATAAAACAGAGTATCTTATTTTATAGTCATTATCATAAGGATGTTTTTTTAATTTTTGATCCTAAAAAAATTATCTGATGCTCCATTTCTAGAATAGAGTTATCTGACCATGGTTGCCTCTTTCCCAGATTAGGTTTTCGTTTGGTAGTTTTAGTTTTAAGATAGCAAGAATTTTCTGAAAATAAATACAAGATTTTAGTTTGTTTGTTGCCTCATCAACACCTTTTTGATCATCTGAAAATGATTCATTTTCAAATTCAACAATTCTCTTTATGGTATCTGTCTCAGCTAAATGATTAAGTAATTTAATTTTAGATTTTTGTGAGTCCCATTTAAAAGATAAATTTTCTGTCCAGTGATTCTTATCAAAAGTATTTTTTGAAAGTTTACTCTACACTTAAGGGACATTTCAATTTGTGTATGATCTGATAGATAATTAAATTCACAAGTTTTAAAATATCTGAATGAGGAGAGGAGACTATCACTGACAATACCATAATCTACAACACTTGATCCATTTGCTGTCATACAAGTAAAATTTCCTAAGAGGTCTCCAAAATATCTGCCATTTAAAATACGCAGTCTGGACATTACACATAAATCTATCAATTCATTTCCATGTGAATTTATTATGCAGTCACAATTATTTCTATAAGAACAATTATCTGGAGTATATAGTCATTTGGTAATAGATTTTTATTTAAAAATCTATTTAAATCTCTGTTATCATTTATGGCATTAACCAATCCGCAACCAAACAGATCTTTTAAAAAAATATATGCCTCACTGATAGTGTGACGGGTGTCGTTAGCGGGGCAGGACATGCTTACCCTTCCGGAGCACCTGATGTCACTCCCGGTTTTCATGGGAGTTCACACTATGAGTGCCTTAGTTCTTAATGTTATCTTTTTATTTCCGTGCATTGTAGCTGTCTCACGTCCTTGTTTTGTCTTTGTTTTTATCTGTTACCGTTTCTGCCATGTCTTTGGACTTCGATTTTTGTAGTCATCGCTTCCCTTGTTCCTTCGGTATTCTACTGCCGTTGTTTTGTATGAAATCTAGCTTGTTTCCAATTCTAGAATTAAAATCCCCTAAAAGCAGTAATTTACCTTTGCATGAAAATTTAGTTAATTCTTCCTGAAGGGTACTGAAGTCATCGTCATAGTGACTTGAATTTGCAGGTGGAATATAAATTACACCTAAATAAATATCATCTGAGACACCAAAAAATCCTTTGTCAAGTTTAAGCCAGATGCGGTTATTTGATAAAGTTCCATTTTTAATATAAGTAATTCCATTTTGGAGATATTTTCTATAGTAGACTATGATACCACCGCCATGTCTTCTTGCCCCTTTTTTCTTTTTTCTGAATTTACTTATTGTATTAAATCCCTGTATTCTATATTCACTACACTCCCCCTTCCAAGTTTCTAGTAATATATTAATGTCACACTTGATTTTGTCAATAAAGAGATCATCATTTATTTTATCACCCAGACCGTGTACATTCCAAGCAGAAATACTTAATTGATCTATAATTTTATTATTCATTTATGTGTAATGTCAGTGAAACTATATGGCCTGATCTAGTCACAATCCATAATACCATTGAATATGTATATAGTTTTACAATTTCTTGAAATATAAAATAAAATGTTTTATACATTAAATGAAGACAGTCAAATGAATTTCCCCAGAAAAATTTAACATATATATAGATTACATAAACATACCATTATATGTACAAAGGGAAGTAACTCTAACACCTTTTCCAGTAAAAGACTATATACTGATATATAATTGTAATTTTCTTACCAGTATTGTAAACTAGAATTTGTTATAATATATATATATATATTTTTTCTTACCATTTACCTTACTTTGCAGTTCAAATGTTCTTTAGATTCTCACTTCAACATTTTCATTTTTTTTACAACCAAATATAAAAACATACATTGTAAGACACTATAATATTCAATATAACAAGTGTTCATTTATTTAAAGCATATACAGTAAGTAAGCCATCCGCAGTGTTAATCTGTGTTTATTAAATACTGACATCAAAGATATTTTCAGACATTTACTTCACTGTAATTATATACAGTATGTGTTTTGAAATTATTATAATAATACTATAAAGAACATTAATAATTTCTAGAATTACATGACACTTAAAATGTGTTCTATCAAATTGGCCACATTTTCCTTTCTATTGTTGCCACTCATATTTATATTTCCTTTTCTTTGTTCAAATTTTGGAAACTTACCAGGATACTCATATTTATAAATGTTAATACCATTTGACTCTGGTACCCAGTGATTATCCATAACTGAGCTGCGTTCCTGTTCATACCTGTTATATTGTCCCGAGTTATCCTGTGGGGAATTTCTCCTGTATGTTGGATACTTACTTACATTGTTATTAATATAATCCCCTTGTCTTGGTTTGTATGTTACATTTGATCTTGGCATATTTACTGACCTTTGACCTAACCTTTCATCATTGTAGTGATTATCATTGCTTAAGACACCTGACATTGGATTTATTACCTGTTTTATACCTTTTACATATACATTCACACCAAATTCATTTAGATGAATCCCATCATAAAAATCATATGACTTCATATTGAACTTAATTATCTCTATCTCTTTATCAAAACAGTAATCTTTTAAGAGAGTATTAAACATCAATCTTTTTTGTTCAAACTTTTATAACATATCTATATCATTATAGAATCTAGGCAAGATTTCACATAATACTATTTTTACATTTGGTAAAAAACTTTTTGTGACATCTATCAACTCTTCTAACTCTTGTAATACATCATCAGGTGACATGGACTCTAAATCATTAGACCCAATTTGAAATCACAAAGATTTGGTTTTAACTTTGTCACTTTTTATATATTGTATAGCCCCTGAAAGTGTTTTATCACGAAATATGGTTATTCTTATATTTTTATTTCTATACATTTTGTTTGCTATTAAGTCTTTTACAAGA
Organism: Modiolus philippinarum; assembly: GCA_002080025.1. Lineage (NCBI taxonomy): Eukaryota > Metazoa > Mollusca > Bivalvia > Mytilida > Modiolidae > Modiolus > Modiolus philippinarum. Next base: position 161,321 of record MJUU01036892.1, on the reverse strand, counting down.
GAGGTATCAACGATCCATAGATCTGCAGAATTGTCATCAATTTCTTCACGGATACGTGTCAACATCGGGGGTCTATTGTTATCTTCTACACAAACACTTGGTTCCTCGCCACTGAAAGTGAGAATTTTATTTTCATCCTTATTCGGTACTTCTTGTTCTTTTACAATATTTGGTTTATTTACGTTACCCTTACTAGTGACCATATTGTTCTCTGTTGATCTTTCTGAAAAAGCAGTATTCATTTTCTCCATTTGTTGAATAATATCAGTTTTTAATTTTATATTATCTTTCTGAAATTGAGTAATATTGTTCTTTATTTCAGAAAATTCTTCACTCACATATTTCTTTTGTTTTGGTGTTGCTTTAACTATTTTTACAAGTTCAGACAATTTATCCTCTGTGCTAGTTACTCTTGTGCTTAGTTCTATCATTTTGTTTGAAATTTCACTACAGACATTCAAAATTCTGTTCATATTTTCTTCTTTCTCAAGCTGGTGAACTTCAATAACATGTATTGCAGTTTTTAATTTATCAATTTCTGCTTTTAGTTCTAATATAGTTGCATTACTATCATTCTCACAACCATCTTGACTTTTTTGTTCTTTATTTGTGTCTCAACTCACAATGTTTTCCATTTCTGTTGACTGGGGTTTATCATGACTTAAATCAGTATCAGTTACACTAGGGATTTAGGGGGTGTATAATTATTAGTTGTCTTGTTTGTATTTTTGTTTTCCTTTGGATCATTATACAACAAATCATTGTCAAATTCTATATTCTCCAGCTGCTTGTCGACAGTTTTACCAGAATTATCTCCCTTTGACCTGATTATTTCGTTTATCATGTTGTTTATCTTTGGAAATCCGATTTTGTCCATTCTAAAGCTCTTTGTCCTTGTATTAAAGCTGTACATGTTGTATAGAAGAGGGAAATCACAAACTTTTGTTTTCTACCTTGTGTTACATGAACTGTCGTTTTAAATAACTCTTTGTCCGGAACTTTCCATTCGAACGGCTTTTTTTCGTCAGACACCGTTATGTTTTTAGATTTTATATCATAATCTGCCCATTTAACGTGTGTATTCTCTTCATTACCTAATATATTATAATACCTCAATAAAAGGGCTCGGCGCCACAGTAAAATTGACTTACTGTCCAGAGTTAATGTAGCTTGATTTGAGTTTTTTGAGAAGTGCACTTCACAGGCACATGTTTTCTTGCCTGGGGACGCGCCGGGAGCTTTCGGCGAATTTTGTACCAAACGAATCATTCTACCATTAATAAAATGTTATAATAAATTCTATTTTTTTTCTGTAAAGATGGATAGGTGAAACCAGGGACTCAATCAACATATATAGATCTGTATACATGAAAAGCGGCACTTGGGAAATAATCATAATGTGTTTGACTGATCTTTGTGAATGTCTTTAGACGGAAGTAATCATTAATCATAGGATAAATTATCTGTTCTGTTTGATGTCTTTTATTCCCTGTTTAACTGTTTAATGGTATTCAACTCTGTTCCATTTTTCGCAACCCTTACATGCGGGAAAACACAGATTGACGACGTTCAAGTTTCCGAGCGAAATATAATGTGACGTCATTCCGCGCCAAAACCGGTAATACTCATTTGTAACGATAAAAAATGACAGTTTTCTCTCTGTAGGTTAAAAATAAGCACATAGACCCCCATTTTTCAAAGCGAATTTCAAAAGAGTGATGTTTCACGGAGATCTCCGCGCATTTTGAAGAAAAATGAGTTCACAATTTTTTTCTATGTGAAATTTTACCTACGAGAAATGGACGTTGATTCTATAAATATTTACATAAATGTCAATTTCAAACCACAAATAATGAAAATTTTGTTTTAAAATTTTAAATTACCTTCTTTAGAAATATCTCACAAAACTTTAGCAAAAAACCGGAAGCAATTAGCTGAATTAGTTTTAAAGTTATGACATTTTGAAAATTACTGTAAAAATCCAATTTTTTCGAAATATTTGGAAAGTGGGCAATTTTTAATCACAATTATCTCGAAAACGAAATCATGAAGGTATACTTTTCTTTGCATATTTGGAAAGAACATGTTCAAATTGACTTTATTTCAAAATTTCATGAAAAAATCAGTTCAGAATCTTTACTTGATCGTATCCCCTTTAAATCAAATGTTTAATGATTGTAAACATCTTTTTTATTATTTCATACGGTGGTATAAACCGTAGAAAGCAACAAAATACTTGAAACGGTAGAAAACTACAAATGGGTACAACAGAGCATACAATTCTTCCCACATGTTTTTGCCATAGTACAAAGAAGGCACATCATTGTTGAAAACATATAAAGATGCAAAGAAAGAATTTGACGCCCATATAGCCAAATTAGACGCTGACAAAAATAAACAGCTGTATTCAATTGACAGGAAAGATGATCGGGTGTGATTTCTGTCATAATGTTTCATCTGAAAGATGAATATAGTTTGAAGATATATTCCAAAAATTCTCACTGCAAAGTTATATATATTAATAGCATTGAATTTATTAGCGTGTAGTAGTGAAAAATATGGAATAATTGTCATGGTATAGTACGTCAACGACCCTATCAAGCTAGCTAGAATAAGATATTCTTTGGATCCTAAACGGCTGAATTTCTTTTTCGGTTTGCATTCAGATTGAAGCAAGTAAAAACACTTTATTGTAATCAAAACCATAACGCTTACTTCAATACTGTTGCAATAGTCTGCAGCATTTGCGTCAACGGTATAACGGATTCTTACTTCGTGAATTATTATGCCTGGCAAACTTAATAAAATACCAACTACAATCATAGAATACTGTCGTATTATTTGTCCTACGTTGTTTTAGAGTGTTGAGTTATTTGTGAGGTCATTCAAGTTTTCGTAGGTATGAGATGAGTTTATTGGTTCATGCAAATTCTCAATTATGCTTTGATCTGATGCATCTTGTTCCCTTACCATGCGATATATACATGAAGTATGACCTGTTGTTGGTAGTACCTGAATATTTTTTGGCCATATCTCGGCTATAAACAATATTGTCAACAGAGAATATTCGACAACTGCAGGATCCAAATATTTTTGCAATAGAATAATAATTTTGAAAATTGATGATCCATAAGTTACAGTACATGGCAAAGAAGTTTCATTTCTAGTTATATTTGAATGCGAGGCTCGGTAGTGAATAATTAGCAAGGTGTCGTCAAACTCAATTACAATAACCGTTATATTAGTCAAAAATAAAACCAAAAGAATGTAGTATAAGCCAAGCGAACTTGCAAAGACGCTTTTTGAGAAACGAGTTAAAAATCCTGTTTGTACAACACGAAATATCAGTAGAACAATATCGCAAGTAATTCGTCGTTTCATATCGCCAATTTCGAAGTCTTCTTTCATACACTTTATGTGAAAGGCTAGATATAAAGCATTGTATAACACGCATGCAAGAGTGAAAAGCCAGAGAAATTTCATCATAATTTGTTCGCTCACACCCCAGTGTTCATTTGGTAAAACGACAGATTGTGTAACTTTGGCATAAATTGTCAGTGGCTAGACCGGCAGTAACGGTCAATGTTATTATAAATATGTTTGAGTGAACTAGATCATGGATCTGTCCTGTAGATTTTATGACAAGAATAACTGACAGGATGATGACAGCTGAAACAAGAAACACTAGATCAGATATACTGCCGTCATGCGAAAATGGTTTATCACCTTGCAGCTATTTTAGATATCCTGCTGAGAATGGCGATATGAATACCGCCCGCAAAAACTTCTCAGTCGTAGCATAATATTTTTATCTAAAAGCATAAATAAATAAAGAAAATATTACACACACACATGTGCTAGATCCAATCAGGTACATACAATGTGACCTGATTATCAACTTCAAAATGAACAAAGTAAATAGCACATAAAATAACAGTTGATATTTCGAGACCTGTCCGTCTCTTCTTCAAAACACAATAAAAAAAGTAAAAACAATCAAACAAAACCTATTTACAAAGACTAAACTACGAATGTTTATACAAAATATTGAGAGCTACATGTTGGATGCTGTTATTTACAGATGTAACATGAGAAGGGAAACAAGAATTTTGTCAGTATCCGTACAGTGAACATCCATCTCTAATGTATTTTAATGCAACTCCGGTCGATGATGGTGGTGCATATTGTTTTTATTTTGTCCTTCCTGTGCTACGTAAACTTAAACCTTTTGCTGTAACTATAAAAGATAGACTTTTTATACTAACGGGAGGTTTGGCGTACCATTAGACTGGTTTAAACCACCAAGTCAGGACAATTGCAGTCTACAATATTCTGGTGAATTTCTACCTGCTTTGTCTTTTTGCCTTTTTGAATTTGGCTCTTGACAATTCTGTAAGTTAATTTTGATAGTACCGAAACTAGGCAAGTGTATAGGTCTAGTCAAGAGGAACATGAATATGCAAAAATTTAGGTCAAGTCAAAAGTCAAGGTTAGAGATTTCAGAACTTACCATTGAAGTTCGGTTGGGGCATATAGGTTGCCTCAAAACACATATTGTTATTCAATATTTCTTACTTGATGGAGAGTTTTTTTTTTCTAATATTCAAACAAGTCTGTCTTATCAAATCCATCGGCAAACGAATACCGAAGCAAAAATAATGAAAAAGGGGGGTTTCGACAAAGACGTTAACGTTTATAGTTCATAGATATGCGTAAGAGCAAATGCCTTGATTTGAAGTTCACCTGCAGAATTTTCCATATTCTCTAAGATTGTGGAAAGAACCATTTGCTATTAAAGCATGGAACTCTATTATGCTTACGGCTTCAATGAATTATCGTCTGGGTTACAAAATTTGAAGAAGACGAAAAAACCATTATAAAGGGAAAACCACGTCTTTTCTCTTTTGATTGGTATGAATAAAACACAAGATTTGGAATATTTACCACAAAGAGAAAAATATCTTTCCTATCCAGAAACTACCGTCTTTTTATGAAATAATTCAATATGCAGATTTTGAATTGTACCTTAAAATATCACAAAAAGTCAAATACTTGCCAAGGGAGGTAATATTCTCTACTTGATGTTCAACATTAAGGAATATTTTAGAATTAGTAAGTAGTTTCCTTACATTATGAAATAAGGGCTATGCAAAGCGCGGCATGATACTATCGCAGCATGTCGAACACTGAAATTTGAACATTAAGTGGAATTTAAAATGAATAAGGACACAGTAAAGAGATTGAAGTAATTAGCTGCACACAAACTAGGGAAAATTAAAAAACCAATATAATTTCTTATATATATCTCGGAAATGGAAAGACAAACATACTACGTTAACTATACGATAAGAGGAAAACAAAGAAAGGAACCTCATTAAAATTAAAAAATAAATAAATAAAAGATTTAACGTATTTTGAAAATTGCGATTTCAGCCCCTTTGACCCCTTATAACTAAAAAAGGTAAAAGCTACGCAAATCTTTTGACATACTACCAAAAGCTTACAACAAGAATATTCCAAAACAAACAAAATTAGAGGCTCAGATACTGGGCCTGTATCACTCACCTGACAAAGATGCTTCTAAGCCATGCCCATGCTGATGACCAAAACGGTTTTTCCTGTTGGGTCTTATGTTTTCTACTGGCATCCATGTTTATGTCAGATTCAATTGAAATTAGTATTCTTTGTTTCAGAGTAGATGATGAAAATGAAGATTTACCCATAGAATCCTGTGTTAAACCATGTTTCGTTTTGGCCACCATGTTTTTTTTATCGAATCAGAACAAAATGAGCAATCTTATTTATGGATCTGCCATACACCATTTCTGTAAAGTTTGGTTGAGTTGGTTTCAGATGAAAAGATGAAAATGTGATTTTCCCATAGAGTCCAATATTAAAACTATGTTCTAGATCTGTGCTGGCTGCCATCATTTTATCAGATATGAATGAAATGATCAATCTTTGTTAAGGACCTTCCATACATCATTCCTGCAAAGTTTGGTTGAATTTGCTTCAGTGGTTTCAGAAGAGAAGATGAAAAATGTGATTTTCTCATCGGGTCCAATGTTAAATTATTATCCTTCCTAGTGGCCATGATTTTAATCGGATCAAAACGTAATGAGCTATCTTTGTTAAGGATCTTTAGTACATCATTCCTGTTAAGTTTGTTGGAATTTGCTTCAGGAGTTTCAGAGGAGAAGATGAAAATTTGATTTTTTCCCATAGGGTCCATTGTTTAACCTAAGTTCCGCGCTGGCGGCCAGGTGTTTAATTGGATCGGAACAAAATGAGCAATCTTTGTGAAGGACATTCCTGTAAAGTTTGGTTGAACTTGCTTCAGGGGTTTCAGAGGACAACATCAAAATAATGAACGTTAACGTGCGGACGACGGACGCCAAGTGATGGCAATAGCTCACACTGACCCTTTGGTTCAGGTGAGCTTAACATCAAATCAAGTCTGATGAAAAATAATGATTTGACTTGTTTGAAAAAATGCAATTATGGCTTCATTGACCCCTTGTAGCTCGCAGTAAAAGCTGTGCGAAATCGTTTGACATATTACGCTTATATCAAGAGTAATCCAATCCATATCCGATGACAAACTAGAAAAACTGTGAGCTTATCTCACAAAATATATACTTCCACCCCCTAAAAAAATCAAATCTAAATTTTATAAAGATGGTGCACAATGCAATGTGTACTGAACATTTTGTGAAAGTTTCATTGAATCTCACCTAGAGGACTAGGAGGAGTCGTCGCCACAAAGTGTGTACCCTAGGGTGGACGGAATAACAAACTAACGAACGGTCGGACGAAAGAACGGACACCATGATCACTATATACCACCTTACCACCTGCTAAAGCGGGGGGGGGGGGGTATAATAAAGATTAAACATATTTCGAAAAGTTGTAATTTTGTCCCCTTTGACTCTTGTAGCTCGGGAACGGTAAAAGCTACGCCAAATCGATAAGCTTATATCAAGAAGAATCCAAAGAAAAAAATTCCATCAAATTCTCATGAAAAAAAAATGTAAGGTAATTTGCTATTTTGTCCCTATTCGGCGCTTCATGACTCGGAAGAGAAGCAAGTGGTGAAATGTCTGAAGGTGCAGTTTATTTTTTTTCAAAAGGAATCCATTGCAAAAAACAACATTAAAATGGGACTAAAATTAAAAGAAATGAAATTTTTGAAAATCGCTCATTCTCTGCCCTTTTTATCTCATGAACGGTACATGCCACGTACAATCTGTCCACATACCACTGATAGGAAATATAATTAGAAACTCACTGAAACAACGGCAGTAGAATACCGAAGGACCAAAGGAGTGAAATTTACAAAAATCGAAGTCCAAAGGCATGCCCAAAACGAGAACACAGAACACAATGACGTTAGACACAAAACAAAGACGTTAGACAGATACAAAGCACAGAAATAGAAATCACAACATTCAAATCAAAGCACTTACAGTTTGAACTCCAGTGACATCAGGTGCTCCGGAAGGGTAAGCATGCCCTGCTCTGTTATCAGCACCCGTCACACTGTGAGTGGGTCAATCCAGGAAAATGTCAAAGTCGGTAGTCAAATCCGGGAAGACGTGAATCTAGCTGAAAATGTCCCCTTTCATTTGGGATACTGACACGTCACATCTTTCGATGATGTTATGGTGACGGCCATAGAATTTCTTGAGGGATGAAATTAACATAGATTGAACAAAACCCTGACTAAGCAGATTTTGGGACAGTGTTTTTGCTCAGTTAAAAAAAAACACTGTACAAACTACACGCTCGACAGTGACGAATCAACTGTGAAATGTACACTCCATAGGCTGGAGAGGTAGGTATATTGCTGCTAAGAAAGGGAAGGGAAAGTTAATAAAAAGAAGAAACACAGCAAAAACAACAAGTGTCCCCAAACTTCGTTTGGGACACTTAATAATTAGTATTATTATGCTTCCTGTAAGAAACTGCATTAATAGTGCCTAATATACTATTTTGGCATGTACTATGCCTGTCACGTGACTTGGTAGGCGGAGCTACAGTATTGTCAATCAAATAGTGATGAAATCTTGCTTGTAGGAATCTACTGTCATAGAAACAACCTTAATTTGGTAATATTTCTAATAAAGTAAAGTGTTTACCCCATTCATTTTACTTATCTCTTCATTTTTTATCATGAAATAAAGGAATTTTTGAGATCCGCCATAAAAAGCTATTTTTCAAATTTCCATGACATTAATGCAAGTATTTGAAATATAGGAATTTAAACTGATAGTAACCAAATGAAAAGAACATTTATTTATTAACTTGGAAATTGTTATTAAAAGATGAAAATTAATGACACAGTCAACACAATTACTATGATAATAACATTGTGTTTAGCAATGACTATGCCAAAATAGTGGTCAGGGTTGAGACCATGGTGCACGACCCGAAGGGGCGCTTGAGTGTATCTATTACGATGCTAAATTCGTTCTTGCCAAATAGTTGATTTCCAAATTTTGCAGTTCGCTAAATACATGCTTGGACGTCAATCTTTTGGTGAGGTTTCATCTGTAGTTCACATTTCTATATAAATTTGAAAGTCACATTTTACGAACTATTTCTATTTGCGGACTAATATCAGTATGTAATTGGACATTTTGTTATGATTCCGGAGAAAAATTGAAGGTTTTCCGAATATTTTCTTTTATTGTTTTATATACCAGTTCAGGTTGAGCTAATAAACAGCAGTACCTACAACAAACATGAAATCAAGTATTTATTCGACAGCAGCATACAGAATTAGACCTATCAACGGTAGCGCTTATCTATTTGTAATATTTTCCCGCACGTGTTCACTGAAGCGTAAACTGTAATTGTTCAATCTGGCGAGTTTAACGATAACCCGGCAATGTAAACAAAAAGTGAAGGTTGTGGTTTTGAGTTCTTTTGCACCTGAAACGTGTAATTAAGTAATAAAGATTGAATAAATCATTCGTAAGAAAAGGTCTTTGTCTGGACCCTGCACAATGAATACAACTAAACGTTAACTACAAGTCGGCTTGGGAACGAAAGAATTTGTTTGAGGCTGCATATTACAAACTTCACTACTGGATATATGGCACTTTATTATGTTAGACGTCATATACTAGGTCCAGTCAAGAGTAAAATAAAGGGGTCTATATCAACTGTACATCTGTATATGAGACAAAATCGCAATGAATTCAGGGAAAATAAAGCCATGGAACAACGCTTTTATTATTGTTCTTTATCTTGAAGACACCATTCATGTATTGAACTGATTATTCGGATTTCGTTTGGTTTTATGCATTTTAAACATTTATTGAAATTATGGATTTCCTTTGTTTGTGTTCTAGTGCTGCTGATTAGGAATAAATTTCCGAAATGGCCATACAGCTCATTAAAATTATTGCAGTTGAAGTTAAAATGTGTTATGGTCTCATGTTCATTTACTCCATATCCTTTCGTAAAATATTCAATACATGAGTTTGTCTTTTATTGCAGTGTGGAGTTGGTAAAACAATTCCCCGTGGTAGAGATGTATGCTCTTTATTTTTCTTAGATATGGTGTACTTGTACATGAGATAATATATCATGTGTACACTTTGTTCAATTACTATTATTTAAATTTATGTAAATTCTAAAACCGAAGGCTTAACTCCCTCCATCGTAGTTTTGTCCTTAGCTATATTTGATATTACTGATTATTCGGATTTCGTTTGGTTTTATGCATTTTAGACATTTATTGAAATTATGGATTTCCTTTGTTTGTGTTCTAGTGCTGCTGATTAGGAATAAATTTCCGAAATGGCCATACAGCTCATTAAAATTATTGCAGTTGGAGTTAACATGTGTTATGGTCTCATGTCCATTTACTCCATATCCTTTCGTAAAATATTCAATACATGAGTTTGTCTTTTATTGCAGTGTTGAGTTGGTAAAACAATTCCCCGTGGTAGAAATGTATGCTCTTTATTTTTCTTAGATATGGTGTACTTGTACATGAGATAATATCTCATGTGTACACTTTGTTCAATTACTATTATTTAAATTTATGTAAATTCTAAAACCGAAGGCTTAACTCCCTCCATCGTAGTTTTGTCCTTAGCTATATTTGATATTATACAATTACCACCCTAGATAGTGTGTGACCCAGCGGTTTCTCTCCCCGAGATATTAAGGTCACCCGAGAGCTATGCTCGAGGGTGACCTAAATTTCGAGGGGAGAGAAACCGCTGGATCACACACTATCTAGAGTGGTAACTGTTATATTATATCGAATTTTCTTGTTCACCGGTTGACCTTCCTATGCGACCCAACGCTAGCCGGTTGACCCAGCGAAATCTCAAATGTCATGTGACACGATTTGAACAAATCAGATTATAGATATTTAAATGAGTATATAATATTACTGATTATTCGGATTTCGTTTGGTTTTATACATTTTAAACATTTATTGAAATTATGGATTTATATGTTCTAGTGCTGCTGATGAGGAATACATTTCCGAAATGGCCATACAGCTCATTAAAATTATTGCAGTTGGAGTTAACATGTGTTATGGTCTCATATTCATTTACTCCATATCCTTTCATAAAATATTTAATAATAAATAATATTGTAGTTGGTCAAATTGGTCTGAGATTCTAATCTTCTACAAGAACAAGAACTCAACAAGTAGCAAATGAGTTCATGGATTATCAGCTGGTGCTAGACATTGAACTTCCTGAAAATACATCAGTTGATAAATTTTGGGGAGAACTATGTCAAATAATTGATATATTTACACACAAAAAGAGATTTTCTTTGTTGACAAAAATTGTATGCATGGAGTACAAGCTTGAAATTAATATGTTTAAATAAAATAAGAATATTTTATTTCCTAATTAAAGAGCCTATAAAATAAGGGAATACTGTTTTACTTAAATAAGTCAACTTTGATAGTTTTGATATTTATATTGTTTTAAACAAATTTTAACTTTGAATGCACAATGTTGGGTCATGACCCACAACAGTACTTTTGGAAGTTGGCAGGTATGGATCTACTTATCGCATTTTCTAAAGTTTATGAACATGTAAACATTTCAAATCTAGATTTAATGTAAAACAAAAGTTTTACAAATCCAACAAATTAATACCATGAGAAAACAACAAATGCACATTGTTCAAATTACACAAAATGCATAAAACACTGAATTATTGCTGTATACAGAAAACGGATTGAACAATCATCTACATGTTTATGTCATTAGCTAGTTCTTGCTTTTCTATTGATTATTTGTTCTCTACAGAGACATTATAGAGATTAGCAACTTGTGGTAATGGTATAATGTACTAACAACGCTCGAAACTCTCGGTAATTTTGCTTATCATCATTTTAAATAACAATCCGACGAAATTTACCTATAATATCAGCTTTTACAAAAACTATCGAAGAGTTCTGAGTGTGTTATTAACATCTCAATTGCATCTTTGGTACTATAATGTCTGTCACCCTTGACGTATTAAGTAGTTGCCAATCTGTATCTCTCTATCACTGCTTCTTATTGCATCTTTCGGTTTTGTTCCTATCACCCATACTAGTAACAATTTGTGCATGAATAAAGATCAGCAACTTGTCAAAATGGCCATTGCCTATGCAAAAATAAGATTCATATAAATCAATGAAAAAATTAACTAAAACTCAGCTTGAGTATTCTGACTTTTGTCAGACTATACCTGTTTTTTTTTTTTTTGTTTGTTTTTTTTTGAATGATGGTCTAAAATGGGTTGTAATGGATAGTGGGGCTTTAAATTACCGTGGAAACTGCCGACTCTACTTGCCCAATGGGTACCATACTCGATGACGACTGTCCCCTGTCGGTACCGATCGAAGAATGTGTCTGGTAAGTCCGCATGTATTCCAAGATGGCCACCAGCGGGGGACATAGTTTAACATTGGACCATATGGGAAAAAAATTTAAGAACTACTTGGTTAGTTGGAATCAAACAAGATCACAATAGGCCTTTAATGGTCTTCTTAAAAATGATGTCTGACAAGTCTGCACCTCATCCAAGATGGCCACCAGCGGGGACCATTGTTTAACATTGGACCCTAAGAGGAAAACACGTTCAAAGATTTTCTCCTTTGAAACTTCTAGAAAATGAGACACTTTAACATTGGGTTAATTTGGGCTGCAGTTTATGTCAGTCATGGACCAGGTAAGCTATACAGGATCTTGGGAGCCTCTAGTTACTGTTTCCATGGCAACGGTCGCCATTTTGAAGTCTTGGGAGACCGGAACCCTATTCTACACATGTTAGGCAACATTCCTGTAAAATGTCATCCAATTCTGATCACTTTAATTTCCGCATTTTTACCGATCCATGGTAACGGTGGCCATTTTGAAAATTTAAGACCAGAAAGAGCATCTACCATCCAATAAACTTTCATAAAGATTGGATTACAGGTCCCCGAGAAAAGGGTTGGAAACACTTTTGGCGAAAACGGAAGGAGAAGAAAATAATAACAAGTGGTAATGTCTTTGCAAGCAAATACAGAAGTCGCACAACCAGATGTAATTCTCAAATGTTCTTTGAAAGAACAATGAGTCTTCGATTTAAGAACTCATCATGGTTATGTCTATCAGTGATATCAGTATTTTTGATTAGATTTTCACTTTCTGATTGCATCAGAAGTCTTTGTTTTGTTTAGAACGTTTTTAGGATTGTTTATAGGGAGTAGCCTTCTGAGTGCATACATATGTAGGTTTGGTCATATTTATTTATTTATTTAGTCATTGAAAGATTCTTCTCTGTGGTCTTCAAAATGTCAAGAAAGTGCAGCAAGTATTTCAGAACAATAATGCAGCTTTATGTACATGAAATGACAAAAAAATACACAGTTTGTGTTCAGTGTATTTTAAATTCTTGAAAATTATTCAATCCCTGTGAATAATATCGAGTAAAGTGAAAACAAATGTGGACAAACAACAATTAACATTTCTTACTAATTTCACCGAACATAATTTCATGAGAATAACAGGCGAATAACGAAATCAGTGCAAGGATTACACAGAATAAATAAAAATCAACCTTTCAATATCAAAATAATGTCGAAATTAACATACCTGCGAAACAAAATAAGTCTGTTGTATATCGCAAGAGACTATAATTTTGGAGCACACCACAGTGTGGACAGTGGGATGTGTGGGTTCCAATTAATGTTTCTTTATTTGGACTTACAACTCCAATTGGCGAAAATTATCATCTCAGTACTAAAATTTACGACAAAATGGACGATTTCAATTACATAATTATCAATTTCCCTAACATGGGCAGTAATATTCCAGCTTCTCATGCTTTCAGAGTGTATATTTCACAATTGATCCGTTAAGCGAGAACTAGCACAAATTATACAGACTATCCCTTTAGACACAGTTATCTCCGTGACCGCCTTATTAATCAAGGCTTAAACAAATTCCGTCTCATATCATCATTGAAAAAGTTCTTTAATAGATATCTATGGCACGCCGTTCTCGTCAAAATTATCGGGAAAGACATTCTTGTAAAATTACACAGCGAGTTTTTTTTTTCAATTACAAACTGAAATTTTTTAAAATGAATTGATATTTTTTTAAATGCACCGAGAAATAAACATATGCACTGAGAACTTATTTTTACACAATCAGAATAACTTTACACACTCAACACTCAGTTTTGTGCGCATTTTCTCTGCGCAGATCTCATAAATATTCACGTAAAACAAGAAAATTGCAGCATAGCTGCGAGAGGGGGTTAATTTGAGACATGTGAAACTTGAAGTGCTTCAATAAAAATATAAAGCAGTGGAAATATTTATATTTGAGCCCCTCCCCCATATTTATGTTTTCACATCATTGGTCATCATTGTATCAACAAATATTTCATTGATAATAGCGAATTAATTGTGAGACTTGACAGGTGCGCTCAAGTTCCCAAAATATACTGTCCAATTCATAGTAAACATTATTCATAGTAATATTCAAATTCAATTATTTTATAATTCACTATTTATGCTATCTCTGAATGTATTGCAATCTCAACAACACCCCTTAAAGTACATATATTTCCGGCGTGTAGCAGACGCTTGGTTGTTTTCATTTGAAGATTGACGATTTTCAAATTAATTTGAGCATTATTATTTTTTAAAGCGTAATGCCAATTCATTTTGAAAGTTTTCAGTCAAATATTCACGCCAGTAGGTTATCAAATAGCCTTGGTCTAAGGCGAGGAAAAGGAATATCTAAGTTCAAGGTAAGACATATATCATTCATAGCAGTTTCATCGTCGATGAGTTTACTGGAGTTGTTACATGAGCATATTTTTGATAAATGTGTCAACAATTTACCGCCATCTTTATTGACGCTATCATGACAGCCGTGCTCGCCGTTTTCATTCATGTCATGATACTTGATGGAGTGCGTTGCCATAGGCTCATAACGTGCCTTTCGTACGTCAACACTATTCATTGTTTGCTATAAATTACAATGTTCGTGCCTTCGGCACGACAGTTTTATCCTTATCCTAGTGGTGGTGCCTTCGGCACGTCATTAAATTGACTCGGATACTTGGGGGAAATGCGTTGCTACGGACACCAGATGCATGTCTGCCAAATGACGAACGCGTTGTCATGGGGAACCACACTTTCTCTGTTATTTATTCTCTATTTATGTTGGGCGTGATCATTCCTTCGGCACGACAGTTGTATCAATTTATTCATATTATTTGTGCAGGAAGGCACGACATTTTAACTTCCATAATCATTAATTTACACATACGAGATCAGACGAAACTGCGTGTCTCGTGAGATCACGCGTTGTCTCGTTTGATCTCATGTTCGAAAATACAAAATACAGACTAGTTTTCCGTTTAGTGATACGGTCGTGCCCTCGGCACGAATCATAATGATAAATTGTTAATACTATTTATTTCATCATCTAATGTCTGTTCTGGTGTCGTCGCGCCTTTGGCGCGACATGCTATTTCACTTTCAAAACCTCGTATACAGCTTTAGCTCCTTCCACTTCCGCTTCAGGACGAACAGTGTTTACAAGTACCAACCATCGTTCGCTTCGCTCACGTCGTGGTTGGTAAAAAAAAATCATGTTACCAGAGAAGCTTCATTTATTCGTTAGTCCGAATACATACGGGTACCCTTGCTCTTGTGCGTTTATTGCCACATTTTATTTTCAACTCGCAGAAACAAAGATAGCATGAACTGCAACTTTCCATTTGCAATGTCTTTACATGTTTCGATTTAAACTTATTTTTTTAGGAATGTGGTTTTGCATATCTAAACATGTTTAATCCTACACGTGCTTAGTTATAATCACGTTTAAGCCACAAAGAGTTAAAGGCTAAACTGCATGTCAAACCCTAAAAGCCGATTTAAAATTTTACGTATTATCTGCAATACTAAAAATGACTAAGACATTGTAACATCAAATAAAAAATAATTATAATGATAATAAAACCATTCTTCAGTAGAATAGTAGAAGTACATGTAGACTCTGCTAGGAGCTTATACAAATCCTACATGTTCAAAACATACATATTTTAAACATGTACCATATTAATTCGTTGATTCGTACAATCCTATATTTTAAGAAAAACGGATTTAAACAAAATTAGCATATAGTATTTGTTTATCTCAAGTGTATTTCAAGTGTGCCGACCCCTTGTTTACCTCTGACAGTATGATTTGATCTTATCTGTTGACATTTATTTGACTTTCAGTGCATCAGAACTTCACAGAGGTTTTGTGTTGAACTTTTATCATGAAAACATTTTACATGTTTATTTACATAATTTTATTTCTGGGAAAAATGGAATTCAGTTTGCAAAGCGATATGAAGGCGAGCAAGCGTCTCTTAATGACAGATCAAGATGCTATTTTAGCTCGTATGAATAGTCTCGAGAGCCGTCTGAATATTGACAGGGCAAAAATTAACAGTTTGGAAAATCGGATTTCTAATCTAGAAGGAGAAAACACAAGTTTGAGACAATCCTTACAATCGTTACAGAGTAAGAATTTTATTTTCTAAAATGTTTTATTTAGATGGTTAGATTAACAACCTTTGCCTTACCGAAACGAATTCTTTATATTGCTAATTCTGGTATTCTAGTTTTCCTGTATTCTTTTTAATGAGATTTGATGGATTTTTGAAGTCCCGTTTTAGAAAAGTCTAATGTTCTACTTGAAGTTGACGTTACATTATCTATCGACAATGTATCTGGTAAATTTCAGATCCGTCTAGGGTTATTCAGAAGTATTTTGTGAATGTTTCTTTTTCCAGTATGTGGTATTTCGAGCAATTAGATTTCATTTTTCGGGATGGATTGACATTAAACAGTTCCTTATATAATAAGATATCTCTTTAAAATATAATCAGAGAAATGGAGACGCTTAATAGTTTTCAAGGGAAGATTGTATCAGATAACAAAATACCGAAGTTGCTGTGAATTTAATTTCTGCATATGACCATTTCGACAACTTTTGTCTCGTCAGTGCAAATAAAATATAAACATTTGGAAGACCATAAACTCAAAGATTTAAAAATCTGCTAGAAAAACAAAGAACCAAATATGATCTAAATGGAAAGCCAAAATCAGAGCTTTGCAGAAGGGAAATACTTTTCAACAAAAATTTCCCACGAAAAAATTTTTGCAGTTTTCCAAATAAAGTCGGCCTTCGGGGCAACACCGAATTACTGACTACATGGCTGGTGAATACCCTCGATGACAAACAGTTCGCCACAAGTTGAATCGACCCAGTGGTAACAAATTACAAATGTTGCTGTAACTTTAGTTTCTGCATATGGCTATTTCGACAACTTAGGTCTCATCAGTGCATATAAAATCTAAACATTTGGAAGAACATAAACTCAAAGATTTGAAACTCTGATGGAGAACAAATAACCAAATCTGATCTAAATGGAAAGCCAAAATCAAAGAACTGAGCTTTGTGCGAGGGAGGTACTCCTTAGTTTTCAACAAAAATGTACAAAAATATAGATATACCCGGGGTGACCGGTTTTGACGCACTTAAGAATATTTTCTGCTTTTGTGTAATTTTTATCAACACTGGTTATGTTATATGCCGTTTTCTTGTTAAAATACAACATCATAAATCGACTAGCATCCAGACTTTGTGGTGTTCCACGTATAAAGAAAAAAATGCAGACCATTTTACGATTCATACCGAACCCTGATCACCGCCACCAAAAGGACCTGAAATGACGCACTTAGGGAAAACCTATATAGAAACTCATTCTCACTCAGAAATTTAATTAACTATATACTGATGACCAATGGCTATAACAGCATACAAATATTTAAGATCGCGGTAAAGCTTTTTTTGTTTGAAAACTTTTAAGCATAGTTCCATTTTGTCCCCAAATTACCAATTATTGATTTATCGCTGGTAGGTTATCAGTCAGATCAAACATTTCAAATTGGGGATGGGGTCTTTCAGAGAACTTATTTTTTCATTGCTTCCCTGCAATTCGTGACAACTACCGTTCAGATATATTGTACAATTTTCGAAATACAAATATCTTTTACCACTTAGGGACCGACCATTTAACCTGAAGGGGGGAGGGGTTATGTTTTTTTTTCTGGACAGAAAATTTTTTTCGCGTTTCGCGCGAAAAAATTTATTTATTTTTTTCACATGTATCAACATAATATTTTTTTTAAAAAAATTAACAATATTTTTTGGGGCAGAAAGCCTCCGTCAGAAAATTTTTTTTCATCATTTTGGCAGCCAAAATATTTTTTCACATAAAATCAGATCCAAAGTATTTTTTTTAGAAAAAAACCATACCCCCCCCCCCTTCAAGTTAAATGGTCGGTCCCTTAAGGTACAGAATCAGAAGACTGAACATGTACATACCAAACATGGCACAGAAAATTGAATGTTTCTTGAAAAAAAAAATATAAGACTCTACTTCTAGATTAAAATTCTCTCACATTCTCGACGGGTTTCGATGAAAGGTTCTTGACTTTCGAAAAACATATCAATGAGCCGGAGCAGCCGAGCCTATTTGGATTTTCTGTTTACACCCAAATGGATATTTGGGTGAATATTTAAGTAGAGGCCAAATTGGCGTCCAGTCTCATTCGGATTAAAAGTAGGTGAAATTAAATTATTTTTTTAATGCATGTATATAAAATGATTTTATAACAATTTTTCATATATTTTGTAAAATATCTGATGTTATTGAACTAAAATGTCACTACCGTCACGTGTCCTTACTGCATAATCGCATTTTTAGGCGAAGATCAATCATGTTAATTTCAGTTATTAAAATAATTTAATTTGACTTTTATAAAGAACAGAATTTGAATACCACATAAAAACTTCTGTAAACAACTCTTGTTGTAGTGAAATAAAATACCGGGTAAAAAATGAGGCGTCCTGAAAAATGCTGTCATTTCCGCAACGGAGTTCAAAAATCGCGCTATTTTGAAAAGGGAAATAATCCAGTTAAAAGGGCCACGTGATTTAAGAGCAGAACCCTCCAAGAAGTTATCCCATGGCGACGAGCAGACTGAATGATTGGTATGTTTTCTGTTATTGAATGATCTAACACCAAATATTTGAGCGTATGCTTATTATATGTCATTACCGTATGCACGAATTATTGACAATTTACATCTGAAGAAACGAAAAAAATCATATATGAATGTCGACTTTGGTTTTGTATTCACTTTGACCAAGCATGTCCCGCCATTGACGAATGCATGCCCCTTATATCTCCAAAAAACTTGAAAAATGTCATTCCCGCAACAAAATTTGTGTTGCGGTAATGACATTTGTCTATGCGGTAATGACAGATGCGACCAATTGACGTTGCGGTAATGACATTAACTATTATTTATTTTGCAAAAGACAGACATAAACCCATTAGGGTTATAGATCTAGTAAATACAATGTACAATGCACTGTGCTATTAAATAATGGATAAACAATGAAAATGAAAGATTTTGTCTTATCTATTCATTACACGCAATACAGGAAAATATAGAAAAAAGGTAGACGGACTCTGCATTGATAAGAAAATAAATTCAAACTATGAACCAAGAATCATAATGAGCTAACCTGAAAAATTTATTCATGATTATTCATCTTTGTTAAACATTTTGTCTTGGTTTTGCCGTGGCGATTTTGTCGGGCGACGGATGATAATGTTTGTAAAATGTTTGATTATGACAGACATCAACATTTAGATTCATCTGAAATGGTGCTTTGTTTCCACTTTGGAAAGTATCTGAAATCACACACACACACACACACACACACACACACACACACACACACACAAAATTTCATATTGATTGTCTAGTAAAAATATTGTATTTTTATTTACAGAAATGAAAAATAAGACCAAAAATAAAAAATATACCAGGCATTACATTTCAAATATAGAACGTTCTTTGGGACTTGCAGAAGATACACTTGAAAAACTAGAGTCCATGACAAATATTCCCGATTCTCTGCTCCAAGAATGGCAATTAACTGTTTTAGATGCCCGTGAAAAGGTTCAATCTACAAAAGACTGGCTAAAAAACTTTAATCTGTGGGTTCTCACTAATACTAGTAATCAAAATGCCATTGTCAAATGCCGAGAGATCGAAACGGTGGAAAGAAAAACAGAAAGCAAACCCAACTAAATTTGAACAATATCTCAATAAAGAAAAAGAACGTTATAAACAGATAAAAGAACATGGCATTGTTAAACTTATTCAAGATCAGTCCTCAAGAGAGCAACGAAAAACAAGGAGAAACTGGAGAAATAATCAAAGACATTTTAGACAAAATATCAAAAATCAAAAAGAAATACAAAATTTTATGGACGACAACACCCCTCCAGGATCCCCAATACAAGGTGGTGCCCAAAATGTCAACATTCGCTCTCAGAATGCGAGGCGTCGGGGGAGGAGGACCGTACGTAAGGACAGGGCAAAAGCTTATAGGGAAGTTGAAAAATTAACTGTAAAACTACAAAACGTATGAAAACAAAAAGAAGTCTACAGAAAACGACTAGACAGGTTAAAATCAAAAATGGGAAACAATAATTCGCCTAGAACTAAAACAAACAACTTTTTAAAGGGGCAAAATGTGTCATCAAAAGTGCGAAAAACCCTTCTATTTCACCATGTTCTTATTCAAGAATTGCGGGATAAATACTTTGCAAATAAAAAAGAGAAGCAAAGACAAATAATAAGAAATTTGATTGGTTCCAAATCATTCCGGAAATACAGGTTATATAGTTGGACAAACAGATCGTTCTCGTTTTCTGTACCAAGAAGTAACGAAAATTTGGCATACAAACGAAAAACACAAAGCAATAAAACTGGAGAAAAAATAATAAAGAAGATAACAGACTTTCTTGAGAGAGAAGATAACAGCAGAGTCAAGGCTGGAAAAAAGGAAACAATAACACGAAAAAAAGATGAAAAAAAAGAAAAGACTACTGAACGATGATCTTCAAAATTTACACTTAAAATTTCAAAGTGAAAATACAGACATGAAAATTTCATATTCACTTTTTTGTAAATTAAGACCATTTTGGGTTATTAAGCCGACAGAAAAAGACCGCGAAACATGCCTGTGTGTGAAGCACGAAAGCATACAATATCAAGCTGATAAACTTTACAGAGAAGATGTGATAGAAAGTAGAAACTTAGAATCATTGATCTCCCAAATATGTTGTAATAAAGAAGATAAAGCGTGTGCATACAGGGAGTGCAATGAATGCCAAAACAAAGAGGTAGCCATTTCTGATATTGAAGACAAGGGGAAACAAATATCTTGAAATAAATGGAAAACCAGGAGAGTAGATAAGGAACGAAAGGCAGAAAACGGTACTATAACAACAATACAAGTATCCAAAACTGCTAAGGAGGAAGAACATGGAACGATCGAGCACTTGATCGAAAACTTCCAACAAGACATTAAAAAAATAAGTAAACATATTTTCAATATAAAACACCAGTACAGATCCTTAAGATATCTGAAACAAAATATCAATAAAAATGAGATCATCGTACACTGTGATTTCCTGAAAATTACAACTGTAAATATGAAAAAGAGATCCAAAGCGTTCATTTTGGAGCGAGCCAGACTCAAGTTACCTTACACACTGGATTGATGTACTTTACCGAAGAAGTTCTATTCCCGTTCTGTTCTTTATCCGACTGCAATAAACACGGACCACCGGCAATATGGGCACATCTAACGCCAGTTTTACAAGCCGCACGAGAACAAATTCAGGAATTGACTACAGCATATTTTGTCAGCGACGGTCCAACCACTCAGCATAGGTGCAAGAACAACTTCTTCCTGCTAAGCACCTATTATTTTACATTAGGTTTCAAAGAAGCTAATTGGAATTTTCTGGAGGCGGGGCATGGTAAGGGTGCCGCTGACGGAGTTGGTGCTGCAATCAAACGAACAGCTGATAGTTGGGTATCGAATGCAAATGATATCACAAATGCTAAATCATTAAAAACAGCCTTAGAACGTTGCAAATCTAATATTCAAATATTCACTGTAGAAGAAGAACAGGTACAAAGGATCGAAGCACTCATTCCAGATAAATTAGAGACGGTTCCAGAAACTATGAAAATTCACCAGGTAATGCAATAAACATATCACATAGTTATCGTCTTAACCATTCGATTGGTCGCAGTGACGTTATGCTACCACTTAATCACGATCGGTCACGCAGTCGCTACACAACTTAACCCACGATCGGTCGCGCTGTTTCAACAGTACCTCTTAACCTACAATCGGTCGCACTGTCACTACGCTACCACTTAAACCACTATCCGTCGAACTATCGTTAATATACCGCTAATTCAACGATCGGTCGCACTTTCGCTACGCTACCATATAACCCACGATTGCGCTCGCTGACTCTGTACTACCACTTAATCTACGATCAGTTTTGCTGTCGCCACGCTACCACTTAACTTGCTCGCGGTCGCGCCCTCGCCACGCCATCGCGTAGCCCGCGATCGGTTGTGCTCTTTCTGCACTACAACTTGCCGGTAAGTATTAGCGTAGCGACAGCACTTCAGATTAAATTAAGATAACTCCTATTATCATCACTGTAGAGACATAAATTGTCGAAATTGCCATTATAAAAATACAAATATCATATCATGTATACAACAATCTCTGAATTATTTTAAACACATCATTGAAAAAACAAAAACAAAGACAATTTTAACTTAATTGTTACTTCGTATATTTGTTCCCTATAATTTTGAAATTTTAAGAAATAAAAACATTGGAATTTTATTTTTAAAAGTTTTATTTCTTTTCTTGATTGTAACTTCAGAAAATGCAGTACTACACTATAGACAAGTAAGCTGTTTTTGCAAGATTCTGGACCTATGTAAATGTTTTAACTCGTCGGAGTTTCGGTTCAGGTCAGTAGACGTTGGGGAGAAGGAAACAAACGCCCAAACAAGGAGTCGTACTGACGAACTGAATGTAGACGACCATCTCAAAGGAAAATGGTGCGTGGTATCGTATGACGGGAAACCGTATCCGGGAATTATCGAAGATGTAGACGAAAGCGAAGTTGAGGTGACAGTAATGCATAAAATTGGAGACAACAGATTTTTCTGGCCATTGTTTCCTGATATTCTTTGGTACGCCAAAGAAAACTTGGTTGATTTAATTCCGGAACCAACTAAAATTGGAAGCCGTCATTATCAAATTGACCGCCAACACTGGACGATCATCGTTGAAAAATTGCAGCTTTGAATAACTATGATAACTTCAAATATGACGTGCAAATGTTTACATGTGTCTATTGTGTTTTATAGTTTTTGCTTATTTACAGTCACATTGTTCATTTTGTTAGAATAATTTGTTTGTTAGTTTATGAATTCATTGACAAATAATTCAGAATATAAAAGTTTTTGGTCATTTGAATTTAGCACTAGTCTTCATTTATGATTCACTTCAGTGTCAATTTTGTGTCCGTTTTTGTATAGTTTGACTTTATAATCTAAAGACCATTCGTTTAAATTTCTGTCTATTGGTTTTCTGATCTTGCATGTGCTATTATGGTGTTATTTCTGTCGATATTTGTTTCTTTTTGTGCTTTTTTGTTGGTAGATTGCATTGTTACGTCATTACCGCAACATTTCAGTCATTACCGTAACGCATTGTCACTACCGCAACACTCATTAATTCCGATTTTACTTACCGTCAATGTTGATTATCGCTGTAGCGAATAAATCTACTTTGTAAAGCGTAATATTTGTATTATGATATATTAAGTATCAAGACAAAACGTTTTTCCAGTGTTCTCTAAATTGAGACGGAACATGAATTATTTTCATCAAAATACAGACAAGACAACATAAAATTTATTTTTTGTGTCCAGGGTTCCCAATGTTAGAAACTTAAATGTTTCACGATGTTAAGTCGTTAAAAAGCAAATTAAATCGTCAATTTGAATTTTAAAAATGTGAATAATATTACAATTTTTCTTCAAAAAATTGTTTGTTGCGGTAATGACAATTCAAGATGGTATGTGGGATTAAAATGTTTATGAAAAAAAAATAACCTTACCATATTAACTACTGCCAGGTGTGCAACATGAAAATTTTATGTACACAATTTAGATATATGTTAAAAGAAATGCAAAATAACGTTCTTTGAAATCTGGAAATTGAGATTGCTATTTTGTGCTCTAGTTGAAGAATGACCCATTTACTGAATGTTTTACGGATAGCTGGTTTTTGGTGTTAAGGAAAACCGTATTTCTGTATGAAATTTAGTAAAGTCATACATCTGCTATTTTGACAGACTTTAGAGATCATTAAAATCTTGAAATATATTTGCAATTAAATATCAATGAAAATAAATCATTAATGACTTCATTACTAACGCAGAAGAAATGTACGTCACAAATAAAGTTTGGTCCGCATCAAAACAGGTCACCAGACGACAGCAAGTTTCCAAATAAAGTAAGCTTTCGGGTCAGCACCGAAGTACTGACTACCTGGCTTGTGAATACCATCGGGTACTAAAAGTAAACTAGCAGTGTGATCGATCCAGTGGTAACAAAGAATGTAAATGTTTTCTTTCTCATCAAAAAGTCCCTTTTCATCGTCAAGCTACAGAAATAACGTCAAAATGTTACCTAAATATTAATAACAATCAATACAAAATTGATGTCATTATTTAAAATCTTTCTGAATCATCTGGCAAAAAAAAAAATAAAATAAAACAAAATACACAAATAAATAAAATAAATAGATAAAATAAAACACGCCCCCTGTATATACTGTTTTACTCATGTATATTTCATTGAATTGATCGTATGGTGCCACAGAATAACTATAAACTATATGTAATTGTAGTTTTTTTTTTTTTGTCTCATCATAATATCCCTAGCTTTTTCCCTTAGGCGAAAGTAAAAATGACGCTCAATTACTTGAATTCTAATGTAGTTTGTCATTAATCCTGTTATCTGATTGGTTAATAACTATAATTTTCAAGGTATTAATACGCGCTTGTTTATGAAATAAAATGGAGGCAATACACATTGCTTCAACTTCTGTATTTGATTGTAAACATTCGGCTTGTGGTGACACATGTTGAAAGAGAGTGACAAAATTCCCACAGCGCAGAGGAAAGTGACAAGTGTCTTGTTAGTATACGTAAATGAGACAGAGATATTTAAGAAGCAGATTTCGATGAGCGTTATGACTTACGCAGACGACAGCACTCATACTACTTACACCCGATACAAAGGACATTGTCATTAAAAAGCTTACCAGAAATTTTCGTTTACACTCTCATTCGTTCCCAAGATGTAAATCGGCTGTGTGACATCCGACATATGTCCAGAGTTAAAAATATTAAATTACAAATTAACCCATGAACATTTCCCAGACGTTTAGCCTTGAAACTCTAGCAATACTTCAATGTAATAAAACGATGGTAATGTGTAATTATCATTACAAGGATCCAATTGATTTGACGGTGCCTCTTAATGTCCCATGGGTTTACAGAAACTTCTTTTTCACACGAATCGTGTTGCCATCTCCGAGACCAAATGCACAAGTGATGGCCTGTTTATCACATTTTTGACAAGTAACCAACCGTCTGTTCAACTGTTCCTAAATACATTCAGCAGAAAACAACTCATATGTCAATGTTACGCTACCATATTTCCAAATCTAAGCCTCAATAAATTACAAATATCCTTTCCCTCTGACTGACAGTCGGAGACCCGTTTATCGGCGCCATATTGCCCTAGTAAAATGAAATGCATTTTTGGTTTTGAAAGAGAAAATCGTTCATGCAAAATATTTTTATCTAAATGAAATGAATTATCTCAAATAACATAATTAAATCTCCGATTTTATTTAAAATCCAGTCGAAAATAAATGAATTATTGTTAATTATATAACGGGATTATATTCCAGGTGGAGTAATATTGCAATTCGCCGTTCTGATGTTGATTTCAAAAGTAGTTAATGTAATAAACATTGTAAAAATGTACAACTACATTAGAATGCAGATAACAGTATTGTATTTGAAGATTTGGAGGCATCAATTGGGGATTTGGTGGTCGCAAATATCCGTTTACTGGCTCCGCTAACGCGTCGCCAGTAAACTCACTTTGCGACCAACAAATCCCCAATTGATGCCTCTTAATCTTCCAATACATTACAGTTATCTTCTTATCATTTCTCTCAAACTATCTGTCAGGTTCGTCTGTCTGTCCCTCACAAAGTTTGTCAGCATAGAGTTTGAAAATGTTTGGTCCTTGGACTCCTCGTAAACAAGTTTCAATTACATACACCGGTAATTACACAGGCAAAGTTTGATTAAAATCGGTTCAATGGTTTCAAAGAAGATTTTTGAGAAAGTTTCTGATGCTCACGGACAGATGGACACCGACGGACGCGAAGTGATGGCAATAGCTCACGTTACCTTTTAGACCAGAAGAGCTAGAATCCACATACCAGTTCAAGACTGCAAGATTCTGGAGTGATTTAGCGATATACTCTGCTTAATACACACAAACGATTAAGTCTTTCGGTTTTAAATGAACAACTGTAAATAAATATAAAAGACCTGATTACAGAACATTCTGTATTATCAGTTTTTGTCATGTTTGGGATTAACTAGTAAACAGATAATGTTAATGTCAGGGGCGGGTCCAGAATTTTTTAAAGTGGGGGCGTAATTACGGCAAGGGTCTTGTGACCGCATAAGGTCTCCAGTGGGTCCAGGGCAATGCCCTGGTATGGGTTCCAAAGGGGGAAGACCTCACGGGAGCTCCTGGATTTTCACGTATTACACATTAAATTAGGAGGTTTCCAGACTGTTCAATGTTATATTTTACTGCATATTAATATGTTGGTATTTTTCTATTGATTAGATTTTCAATTGAAATAACTCAATCTTATCTCAGTACTGATAAACTCAAAAGCCACAAAAAGTATTGTATCTGTGATGCCAATCATGTGATGAATACATATTGCTTTATTGTGTTATTTTCAATTATGCTCAAGCGCGGATCTAGGCAATTTCAAAAAAGGGGGGTCCGATAAAAATAAGGAAAATTGCGCCAATTTTTGGGATATATCCTAGTAAAACATCAGTATATTCATTAAAGAACACATGATTGTCCAAAAAAGGGAGGGTTCGCCAATGATGCTGGTTGCTAAATATTTTCTAACTTCGTGTCTTTATTGCTTTTTATATGTAGCCTTATAATGCATTTTAATGCGTACTAGTGTACTGGTTTTAAAGTTAAATTTGGTGTTTCAACCCCTATTTTCAACTTAACGGTGGGTCTCGTCAGTGGTCAGCCGTTTGTGTTTTGCAGATTTCAATAAGTTAGAAAATAAGCAACCGGCATTATTGAAAATAACGTAGTAAAGCAATATGTATTTAAATACACATTACATGCTTGGCATCACAAATACAATACTTCTTGTGACTTTTGGGTTTGTCAGTGTTAAGATAAGATTGGGTAATTTTAGTTGCAGATATTCATCTACACATTACATGCTTGGCATTACGAAGACAATACTTTTTGAGGCCACAAAGGCAATACTTTTTGAGGCTTTTGAGTTTGTCAGTACTGATATGAGATTTGGTAATTTTAATTGCAAAACTCTTTCTCTTCTTCCTCTTTCTTCCTGAATGTTGCCTTTGTAATTGATTAAAATAATATGTGATATCAAATTTAGAACACAATACTAGTATGCGAATTTTAAGAAACGATGATATTTGATAAACTTGGTTTGTTCTATAGAAACCAACTTAAGGGTCCTCAACTTCAATAATTATAGCAGATGAAACAAAGAAAAATACAATTTATTTGTTTTATACTTTGTAGAACCTGGATCAACATACATACGATGGGGTAGAACGCAGTGTGCCGGATCCAATACGGAACTCGTTTATACAGGTAAAACTAAAAGTATATTTTATTTGGTTCAAGTCTTTTTCAGCTTTTACATTAGTATTTCATTTAATAGTCTTTCAAGTAATTTGATTTGATCTGTGCAGAAGAGGCATCATGTTGTCGAAATGACCATCTTCATAGACTAAATTTACAGTAACTTGGGTACTTTGTAATTAAATTAACGGAATATTTGACCGAATACCGGACCACTTCACATGACGGGTTGATGATTATTTGGTTCTTGAAACTGCTTCAGTCGTCGGCTTCTTGACACTAGTAGCATTTATACATTTGTAATAAAATTGAGACTGGTCAACAGCGTTATTTCTCAATGGGCCATGTTAATGAAACAATATACCAAGACACTTCTTAAGACGCGTCTTGGGACATATTTAAGGACACTGTAAGGACCATCTTAAGTATAACAAAGCTGTCTTATGACTATCCTAATTTCGGATGTTCTTACTAATATCCTTCATAAAATTATGAACGTTATAGGTGTTGTAAATTATGCAACGAATATTGAATAAATAAAGCTTGTTTTAGAAAACTGAATAAATTGATACTGTTATATTTGTAAATATTTTTTATCGTCTTGTCTGTTTATTCAGTTTTCCAATTTATTGTTTTTTTTTTACTATTTCACCTTTCTCTACTGTTGTTGTAATGTACTTGTCCGCAGCAGATCATAAATATGATTAGGTCCAGAGGTCTCAAACTTGATAGCATATAAAACATATATATTTTGTATTATAGATGTGCAAATCAATAAATATTTATGAAAGGGGGTTCATTAAGGGTACTTTTGGGTTTCAAAAAGGATTGAGGTCGTCTTATAGTAACTCCATTGTAAAATCAAATTTTGAATTTTTTCACTGTATCTCAAATATTGTCGAACTTCACAGGAAGGTTGTGCGTAATGTAAGATAGAGTGTAACAGCTTTGGAAATTTCAAAATAACTACCGTTACCAAAAAAGAAATTTCGAGAAAATGGTTTAAAATGTTAATTATTGAATTTTAATCGCAAGTATATGCATCACTAACTAAAAGGTAATAAGGGGAATCACTGTCCAATTTTTTTTTTGAAACTGGGTATAAAATTGGCTTTAGTGGATAATCGAGCATTTGATGGCCATGGAACCAAGCCAAAAACGTGTTTTCTGTTTCATGTTATGTTTCGATATCCAAGGAGGGGAACCCCTACTCAATTTTGTTTCAAAGGGGTTGTTTAAGGCCCAAAAAGCCGATTAGGGAGTTCGTTAGGACACTTTTGTGATTCCCTCTGCATGCGAACACTGTTATAACTTGTTTGTTTTGTCTTTGTTATTTTGTTTCCATTTGTGTTACATCAGAAATTCTGTGTCTCGGCTTTTTATTTTAGAATTTCCCCTTTTCACGTTTTTACTTGTATATTAGTTTTATGTCATTAAGTAGCATTATAATTTTAAATTCTAATTAAATTCAACTACACATGTATGGGAACGGGCTGATCATATCGAAGCATTCAATTTCAAGAATTTTAGGAAAATGTAGTTGTAGGTTTGCATTGGATAACAAATATATTTATTGTAAAACAATTGTATTTTCTTCCTAAAATTAGGCAAAAGAAAATGAAAAACGTTAACTGTGTTTGGTGAAAAAAAAAAGAAATGTGTACATTCTTTAACAATAGTTGAAAACTTTAACCCCTTCAATATCTCTCACATTAAGGGGGTTCGCTACTCCATTTGAAGATAAATAGGATTTCAAATAAACATGATTTTTAGTTAGAAAATGAGAAAAAAGTAATAAAAGTGAAAAAAATGATAGGTTGATGATCTTGTTTTTGAGATTTGAGTGATTGAAAATTTGGCGGGAAACCGAA
The DNA here is from genome assembly GCA_002080025.1 of Modiolus philippinarum. Classification (NCBI taxonomy): domain Eukaryota; kingdom Metazoa; phylum Mollusca; class Bivalvia; order Mytilida; family Modiolidae; genus Modiolus; species Modiolus philippinarum. Next base: position 131,977 of record MJUU01036892.1, on the reverse strand, counting down.
CTCCTCTGATTTTTCATTCGATTAACATAAGCAAGGTTTTACTATGAAAGAATGTGACAGAATAAATAAAATTCAATGATTTTTTTTTTACAGAATGCTGACAAAGTTATATAAAATGAAATCATGGAAAAATAAGGGGGGGGGGGTAAATGGGCAAAAAATTATAATGCTTTTAAATGAATAAAACCCGAGGATTCCGAAAATCTGACAGAAATCCAAAAGTGTGAGGAGCAAACCTCCTTAAACTGAGACGCGGTTAAAAAAGGCTTAATGTGGTTAAAACAGTCGTTAACGTTGCTAAAACAGACTTAAGAAACTTTCAGTACTGTATTAATCTCTTCAATGGCCTGGATACCACAACTGCATTCATATTTTACCCTCGCTACCAGGGTACCAGGGACTTCTTGTACTTTGCTGACCGGAAGCGCCATCAGGAGATGGATAAGGGGAATCCAATGTCTATGCAAGATAATTAGGACCTAGAAAATAAATTTGTAGACTCTGTGTAATAAATGTACAAGCAGTTTGATTTTTTATGATAACCATGAAGTTTTTCTGTAAAAAATATACGGTCTCTGTATACGTTATTCGTTCCGCACATTCTAGAGATATCTCTACTAGGGCCCCCGTTATGTCAAAAGCAACTGTCGCTTTTTGAGATAATTAAATTTTGGAAACTAACAGTGCCATCAACAGAGACATCAGAAAGATGTAGTAATATCACATGAAAGGAAACCGAATTTTATGTGATTATTACAATGCATTTCATTAATAATAAGCAGCCTAGCTTTGTACGTTTGAAACTCGTGGGACATCTCTATAAGCCTTAAGCAATACCAAAATAACAAGGTTTGCGGTTATGTAAATTTCACGGATTATAATTGGATGGTCACACGTCTTTACAAAACCCATACATCCGGGTGTTGCTAAGCCATATTCCCGGACATTGCTAGCCATCAATTGAGAAATCATAAAGCGCGTTAACACTCCAGTTTCCGCCAGTATTTATGTGAGAAAGTATAATAAATGAAATGCAAGGGATGAAACAAAAATGTTATGAAAACATAATAAGCCACAGGCACAAAAATAATGTTTCAGAAGAATATAAAAAACAATATTTTCGATTATTTGAGCGCGGACAGTGCGGCCTGCTCAGGCTCTGTGATGGAATTTTCTTCTAAGAAAACGTGTAGGTTTATAGCTAAACTTTCATATGAATACCGAGGCAAGAACCAAAAAAATCGTATATCCAGGGTGCATGGCAATATAAGGATTACATACAGACAGAGAACGTAAATGACGAGGACGAAACAAACAGTACATAAAACAACCGCCATAAGAATAAGGCACTAACAATGTGAACCCTTAAAAAAACAGGAGTGCCATCAGGTGCTCCGGAAGGGTAAGCATGACCTGCTTTATATGTGACACCTGTCCTACTGCAAGTGAAAAGTCCGGTGTAATATCAAATTCGGTAAGTGTCAATCCAATACCTCGGGTTTTATTGAAATATGTCCATCTTCATTTGTGATACAGACACATTGTAACGATCAGTCAATTCGTGATGACGAACAAAAGACTTTTTGAGTGACAATAGTAACAGTGATTGAACATAACCTTGGCTAAGTAGCTTTAGAGATAGTAATTTTGCTCTGTTGACGAAATCTACGTACACATTACATGTACGACAGTAGCGAATGAGCTGTGAAATGTAGATCCCATATGCTGGAGATTTGGGTATATTACTACTCAAAAATGGGAAGTTCACAATTGGAAAGTCAAAATCATCACGTTTGTCATACAATTTGGATTTCAACTGACCCGATTTGTCGATATAATGGTAAAGATCCAGGTATGATGCTGCATGATGTTGGTGTATCGGTTGTTTCTTAATGTCCAGTTCATTTTGGTAGATGAGATGTAGATAATTCTTAAATCGATTGATTGATTGATTTTTTAGAGTTTAACGTCCAATGAGCAATATTTCAGCTATATCAGGACGAGAACAAGTTAATCAATGCAAAAATTTGCAAGTAAAAGAAGAAAGAAATAAAGGTGGAAGGGACAACCGGGGTAACGACTTTTGATTGCTACTGGAAAATGGGAGAAATGGGTAGGGGCAGGAAATTTAGCCTTCCATACGACACCCAGTGCGTCTGCTCTCTTTAGAGAAATATAGAAGGGGTCTTTATACTGCTTGGAGCAAGACGTTTCTCCAAACAGTTTGGCTACAATGGTTCGCGGTCAGGCTTTCCGTATTATGACCTGACTACCCCGCATAGACAGGGCATTCCCCTATCCACCAACTGGGGACGCGCCCGGCAGCTCTGTAGCCAGAGCCCCTGAAACCGATCCAGGTGCCGGTAAATCGAGGATAGTTTAAAGATAAAACATCATCTTTGTAAAGGAAACTGAAATTAAAGGACCTGGCTAGATTTTTCTCTTTATTCTGGACAAGCTCTTGTATGAATCTGGCTTCATATAAGTATAAAAACAAATCTGCCAGAAGTGGTGCACAATTAGTCCCCATTGGTATTAGAAGAAGTTAATAATGCTTATTTTTAATAGATTTTAATTTTATTCAGGCGACCGATTTTATTATTATATTGAGTATATTTTGAGTATATAATATATAATAAACAATATATATTTGAACAATTACAGCAAATAAGGCGAAGGTGCGATTCTATCACCGCCAACCTCTTGTACTAAAATAATTGAACAATATAATGATAAAATTATACAAATATAAGAACACATACAGCAAGACAAACATACATAAAATAAGCGGTGAAGTGAAAGTTTTCCTAAATATTTTAATCATGATGGGTGGAGGTAAAATTGAAAAAAAATTGACTAATATTTTCGTACACAAAATTAAAATTGCAAAATACGTAATGTTATCTAGTTAAACACTGAAGCTGTGATATGTTACGCCTCCACTACTTGCTAAATGACTTTATAATAGATAAAACAGTACTAAGGAATATGACTATAATTTATAAACTGATTGGGTATGCAGATTAAAAGGTACTAATGAATATTTATGACTGAAAGGAAATTCCACAAACAATTTGTCTGACAAATTGTCTTTGTGTCATATTTTCCGCATTACCCTTCAAAGTACAGTGAGCTTGTTCGCCTTGTAATAAAAACTGAGATACTAATTGGCGTAAAAGACATCAGGCGACCGATTTTATTATTATATTAAATAGGAAAAAGAAGGGAAACGGGGAATGTGTCAAAGAGACAACGACCCAAAGGGGAGTAATAACAACTCAAAGCCACCATAAGATTTTCAATGAACGGTGAGGAATCCCCATATTTTGAGTAAATTTGGAGCATATAATATATAAAAAACAATATATATTTGAACAATCACAGCAAATAAGGCGAAGGTGGGGTTCTATCACCGCCACTGGACCACCTAAGTGGTCCTCTCCCCACCCTAACTGTGCTTGGAAAACATAAAGTTACACTTTAAGATTCACACTAAAACCATGTAAAAACCTTATTATCATTATTTCATTCTTTATATTTAATATTTGTTTTCATTATTTCTCTTGTTTTGTCTTTTTTTCTTTTTCTTTTTAATAATAAGGAAAATTGGAAAGCGTTAAAATATCAGTGAACTCGTTCACACTATTAAAACCAGTAATAATAAACTATTTACAAGTTCTTATCAATTATTGTCAAAGTGAACGTCGTGCATTTGTTCCTTACACCTCTTTGAATTTGATAAATGTCATTTGATAACAGTCACAGGATATGAAAGTTCACTACAGTTCACATGGAAAGATTACGTTGTATATACAATAATTTATTTCGCCGCACCTAAATTCCCAGATGTCTGACACAACTTATCGTACGGCTCGTGCTCATAGGACTAATAATAAATTGTTACCCAGGGCGTAGATATTTTTAAACGGCAGAACTCTTCCAACGACCCAAAGAACGTATCTGTGCATCAGAAAGACCCATCGACATAGCCATGGTTGAAGCTTCGTAGGAATGTGTTGTATACACATTGCAGTTCAAACCCAAACGACGTATAACATCTCTCAACTTATCGCCGAACTGTTTTCTGGAGATGGGACTCAAATAAGAATGACAAAAAAGTGGCCCTTTTGCAGTACCCCTCAATGAAATGAAACGTTTAATTTAATATATAGGGAGGTTTTTGAAAGGTCCGTAAACACGACCCAAATCTATTTCCTTTTGTAATTTTTATTAACTTCATCTGGATTCTGAATTGCAGATCTTAAGTTATAAACATAAGGCCTGGGCTTTAGGCCAATACATCGAACTGAAAAACCGTACTTAAAGCCGGAAATGAAGTACGATAGCAATGTAAAATTTCAAAATTGCACTATCAACCATTGTCTGGGGATTAAAACCTCTTATATCTGGGTCCGTTACTAAATGTGGGACGAAAACTATGACTGTTCATAATTTGTGGATCTGACATAGTTGTGCAAGTATTCCCTGACAATGATTGCAACATGGTGCCGATAGAGGCCCTTGGTGTAGTGAACCTTTTGGTCGGATTAACTGTATCAAAAATTGAATTGCTTGTAGTGCTTTGGATTTGACATGAAGAAATTTGGGGATGCAACATGCCGCACTTAAAACATATGTGGCTATATCGGCAAGGTACATGTAGTCTGCATGTATTGAATTTATGACAATAGCCGTTTTAACGAAATTTGAATCTTGACTTTGTGGTTTAGATGCACTGATTTGGTTTAACCTTGCATTCAACCATAAAGATTGGTGATTATTATCCCATTTAAGACCTAAAAATTTCTTTAATCTCCTAAACTTTTTTTCCAAACCCCGAACTGTTTAAATGTATCTAAAAATTCCCCCACTTTCCGTTGGAAAATTTTGAAGGTAAACTGAACTATAAGCCTTGAAGGCAGGTAGCCACTGGTCAATTGACATTAATTGGTAGCAACTGTTTTCTTTGAAACCCAATTTACGACTACCTCTTCCAGATAAAACAGTACTTATGAATATAACTTTATAATCTGATTGGGTATGCAGATTAAAAGGTATTAATGAATATTTATGATTGAAAGGAAATTCCACAAAACAATTTGTCGGACAAATTATCTTTTTGCTGTTCCTATGAAGGGAATACCACTTTTCTTCTAAAATTAACAAGTCTACGTCACACTTAAAATAAGAATTATGCAATTCTTAAAAATTCATTTCACACACTATTTCAGTTTTTTTGTTATTGGTGTTGACAAATTGGTATATACTTTACATACCAACTATGACAGCAAATTTGATACATTTTTTTTTTATCATTAAACTAGAAAAATGGTGAAAAGCTCACTAATATATTACCCGCCTCATTGTTTCCAGAAATAAAAAGAGAATAAAAAAAATCGAATTGAAAATTATTATACCATCGCGAAAAAATTGAGGTCGTATCATAGTATTGCGGTGTCTACGTCGTCTGTAGACACTTTTGTTTTTTGGTTCTTATTAAATTTTATAACCTTGTTTCTTGGTACTAAAGGAAGACTAGCGTAGGTTTTGGACATTGTGAACCCGTCCGTTTAGAAAAAAGGCCAAAAAGGGGCAAACTAGTTTATTTCATATATTTGGCTGTAGAATATTTATGATTTATGGGATTTTGTATACAGTTTCTTTTTAGCGTGGTTCTGAAGAAATTTCCATTCTGTATGAATTACATGTCGAATGTACCGATCATGAGCTAAGTAGACCAAAATGAGCGATTCTTAAACAACTGTACTTTTTTTTTATTTAATCCGATTTTGATACAGCGTTTACCTGCGTCACCTAAGTGACCGAAGGTCTAGGAGCCGCTCGAGTCCGTCCGTCCGTCACACTTTTGGGGTACCAAGTTTGTGTAGTCTTAAAGTGGGTTTACATGATCCGATTTTCCGTCCGATTTTCATACGATTTTAACCTGTACTCTTGCTTTCGACAAAAATCGTATCGTGTAAACACCAAAATCGGATGTCGAATGGCGTGTCGAAAGATCGTTTCGAAATCGGAGGAATCCTATTTCCATCCGACAATCGTACGTTAATCGTATCTTGTAAACAGCCAAACGACAAATCGGAACGATTTTTTAATTGATTGAAAATAAAAAATAAAAATAGTGAAAAAATATATTTTAAAAATAAATAAAAATAGATAACCGAGGTCTTACGTTACTGGCACATATATTTAAAATTTCTTTCATCAAATTATTGACATCACACACTGATGTCTGACGTCATGTCTGTTGTGACGTTTATTGGGCCTGTTGGCAAGCTTTGGATTAATTAAGAGTGGACCTGGCTGGAAGGTGGTCTAATCATTATCTGTGTGGGATTTTGTGCGATTTATGATTTCAGATTTCTATACATGAAGCAAAAACCGTCTGGAAGTGTAATAAGTAGTTTTTTTCAAATTATTTGCGTAAATTTTTACGTGAAAGGTAGATAACCTGCCACACCCTCGATTAACTTTTCCCTCAATTTGACAAGCGTCCTCTAACATAATTGACTTGTTATCGTTGACACGAGCGTACCCTACCGGAGCTCCTGATGATACCTCCACTGATAGGAGTTTTAACTGCTAATGCTTTAGTTTTTGTGGTGTTCTTGTTCAATTTTGTTTATCTTCATCTTTGTCTCAATTTGTTTAAAATTTGAATTGCCGTTTTATTTGTTTTTTTTTTATTCAGAATTTCCCCTTTCTCCCTATTTGCTATGTATTTGTTTGTCAATCGTTCGATGTATTTCATACATACCCAGTGTCAATCAGTGTTTCTCACAAAAGCTATCAGATACGAGAGCAGAAAACGTCATCAAATGTGCTCATTGTTTTTTACGTGCAAAATTTTTAATCACTTGTGGAATAATGCATTATCTAAATTTAACAAAAGTATCTCCTCGTGTATAACTCTGTCCATAGCTGCATGGTATCGTCTTTTCTATTAAGATCATACTGGTAATTTTTTCTGTATCAGCTTTGACACGTATATCGATCTGCACTGAAGAGACATAGTTGTTGAAATGCGTCTCTGCAGAATCTAAAACAGTAACTTCGGTAATTTGTTATTTATAAATTATCGATTGAAGAGTTAGAGTCTTTAAGAAATTGAATCCTCAATTTTGTCTGCCAATGTGTAATGATACGAGCAGTAAATATTCAATACGTCCGGAAATTATGAAATATTGTCCACCTCATGTGAAAGTACAAAAAGAAATAAAAATGTACTACCATATTTCGACTTTTAAGTAACTTTAATGTGTTGTGCGTGTCAGCTTCCCTTGTGTTTCATTGTTACGTATATGGATCAGGCTGTCGATTTCAAACGTATTGGTCAGATGTATGATTTTCCACACTAATTTATTTTTTGATGTACAATGTAGTTTGGACGTCTTTCAATGTATTTTACTGAAGCGTATTAGCGCCACTCATTTGTTTTGTTTGTTTGTTTTTATCTCGCGTTATAAGACAGAAGTTTGAGTTATTTTGTTAATGTTTGCGTTATTTTGCAAATGTGTTCGCTATTTCACAAAGGTTTCCATTATTTAGAAAAATGTTTGCTTAATTCTTACAGTTTTGCGCAATAATGAAAAGTTAATTTTAAATTGATAAACACTGCGTTGGAGCCATCGTATTCAAGACGACAGAGTCTGAAGTTGGTTCCTAAGGTACATGCATCTTCGATATGGAAAGTAGGGCATTTTATATACATATAAATCACACTTGTTTTGCTCAACATGTACAGATGACGTTGAAATTTCGTGTAGATTTACTTTCATTTAAAGGCAAAAGGGATAAATCCGTCATTTACTTTTTTATACGGAAGCGTATTGATGCCACATGCAGAAAAAATATCTCGTAATAATGAGATAATATCTCATAATTATGAGACAATTATCTCATAATTATAAAATGTTATGAAATATTATCTCATGATAATGAGATAGGTTAAACTGTTTCAAAGAAATTATATAGAAGTTAACTTTACGTAAATAATTGCAAATTTAATTTTTGTTTAATACCCTAAGCGATCTGTTGAAAGTGTAAATACTTATTTGAAACTTGTCCAACAGTATAAAGTGACAACTTGACATTTACCCCATTTCCTTTCTTTTTCATAACCGTTACTTAACTTTCCCGATCACCATAAGAATCTTAAAATCAGAGAAAAAATCCATGTTGCTCTTGGAGAAAATCTAACTTGCCAATATAAAGATGAGAAGTTAAATTCATTATCCTGGACAGAGAAAGCTTTAAGTAAACAATTAACAAAAAATAGCAAGCGAATAATAAAAGTCCAAAAAAAAAAAAAAAAAGAAAAAAAAAATACGTTCTTTTTAGAAAATCTAATTGGTGCTCAATTTTTGCAGTTAGGAAATGAGTGTGAAAAATTTCTTTGGAATTTGGCTTTATTTTTTATGTTCAACACTGATAGTTTTTAGTTGCAAGCAATATTTGTAAAAGGAAACTGAGAAAGGAAAATATCGGTAGCAATATAATCTGGAAGAAGAGGATGCAGATAGTCCTTCCACATACAAGTCGACCATCTGTACATTTTTAACCGGGTTTTCCCGTTGGGAAATCCGGTTATTGAAATGCTGATGTACGGCGGGCAGTCGAGCGGGCGGATGCCAGATCTTGTAAGCGCAACTCCTCTGTAACCGTGCAACAGAATTTCATGAAACTTTGTATGTAGCAAGGACATCATTATAGATGTGCATATTGTCGGGGATTTTTCATCGTACATTTTTTCTCGGAGTTATGCCCCTTTGAACTTAGAAATTTATAGGTGTTTTTGACCATATGCTTGTAAGCGCAAGTCCTCTTTAACCATTCAACAGAATTTCATGAAACTTTGTATGTAGCAAAAACATCATATGTAGATGTGCATATTGTCGGGGATTTTTCACCGTACAATTTTTCCAGGAGTTATGCCCCTTTGAACTTAGAAATTTATAGGTGTTTTGACCATATGCCTGTAAGCGCAACTCCTCTGTAACCGTTCAACATAATTTCCTGAAACTTTGTATGTAGCAAGGACATTATATGTAGATGTGCATATTGTCGGGGATTTTTCATCGTACAATTTTTCCAGGAGTTATGCCCCTTTGAACTTAGAAATCTATAGGTGTTTTGACCATATGCTTTTTGTTTGACTAGTAAGAAAAGTAACTTTCAGTGATTTTTAAGAATGATGGCATACACTGCACATAATGAGAGGAGGTAAGTTAAACAATTTTCACTCAAGTACCTATTTCTGCATTCAAATAGTGAAGGAAAACCCGGTTTGATGTCGTATCGACATCCATTTCTTGTTATATATATGATTCGCATGTTCTTGATCCTTTGACAAAAAAAAAAAATAAAAAAAGGAAAAAGAAGTGTGACTGTCAATATTACTTTTCTCATGTCAATAAATATCTGAATTGACCGATTAGCTACAATTGTTTTATTATTTTCCATCTTTGAATTATTACTTCAATAGCTACTTAGGTATATATGCATTTGTAACAAATAACAAAATACCGAAGTTAGTTTCTACATATGTGCATTTCGACAACTTATGTCAAAATGTAGACACTAATCAATTATGGATTAAATTCTCTTTGAATAATATATTTCCAACTAGTGGAACTAGAAATAGGCAATCAAGTTATGGTGTACTTGTTCTTCAGAGAATCTCTCATATGGATACGCATTCACACTTTCACATTTTGGCTTTTTTCAATTTTTGTAATCAAATATAATTGTATTCTGACCACCTGTTTATTGTGCCCACATCTCATGATTTTATTATGCCAAGTTTTCTTACAATTTTGCTCGATGAGTGCCCTGTGGTAGTTTTAATGTTGTGATCGTCTTCTATCGTCTTTTTGTCGGGTAATGGATGACAGCGATAGTAAGAAAACTTTGCCAGTTAAGCTTATGTTTGTTGACGATCCCGCGTCCATGGATCATTAGGTTAAAAAGCATGGATGTAGCGTTGCTCGACAATTAGCAATGAATTCCGCTCAAAGCGGTGCTAGGGGCCATCTTGAACTTGCTATGAGGTATGAGTAAAACTCATTGTTGAAGGCCTCATGGTGACTTCAAGATGAAGAACAACAATAAAAGCGTTGTTCCATTGCTTATTACTACCATGTATTTGTAGAGACTTTGTCTCATTTGCATTTACTCCATATCCCTTCATTGTTAATAATAGGGAATTTCATTTTCTCCCACTACCATATGACTATTTCAAATAATAAAGCAATAAAAGTATTCCAATTTTCAGTATTAAACATTACCATCATTCAATGGTAGTCATTGTAATACATTAAAAATGCATTTGATTTGTATTAATATTGTTATAAACAAGAATAAAATTCATTAAGGTACTAGTATTTGTCATAAATATTCATTTAACAACTAAAATTTGTCAAATGTGAGAGTGTTAACTACTAAAACAACATAAATGTCAATGATGGGCTTTAATTTTTCAATACATCAAATTGATTCATAAAGAAATGTTTTCATAACTACCTAGATTTTTAAATAATTTGAAAAATACACCTGTTTTTTAATTAAAATATAAATAAAATGTATTTCAAACACAATTTTAAAGGATATATAAATTAAAAAAAAATAGAATTAAACAAATAGTTAAGAGTATTTTGTGTCAAAAGGACTTGATTTGAGTCATTTTTTCATATTGCCCAGTATTTCCCACTTTTTGAAAATAAGCAGTATTTCCCAGGACGGTAATTCCCGGCAATTACCAGTGGGAATTACCGCCACTGGTATTTCCCGGCCAACCCTGGGTCATACTTCCATGAAAAACACAAATCACTGAAATTTTCATTTTTACCCCAAAATGTTCGCGTGTTGAAAACAAATCAAATTTCAATCATGAACTGATTGAATGAAGCCTTTTATTCCATACTTTCTGTGCCTTAGTATATTTCAAACGACGTTGTAAGGTCACAATGTTGAATTTGTGTACCATACCCTTTGAAATTTTGGAAATGACTAAAACAAAAGAGGACATTTTCGTATTGGAAAAATGGGTACCCTAATGTGAATGCCCGTTTCCTTAGCAATTTTTAACCATTTTTAGTTAATCAAATTGTGTATACCGTTCAAAGATTGAACAGCTGAAAAAATGTCAAAATCACGATTTTTTGTAAAAAAAAAAACAAAAAAAAACAAAAAAAAACCTGATTTTTCGAATCTCAGAGATTGCAAATTTCAAAAATGTTGAAAATTGCAGAAAATGTTCATTATGGTAAGTGTATTCACTGTGCAAAATTTCTTGTCGGTCGAATTCATGGTTATACGCCAATGCATCGAGACGAAAATAAACATGCACCTTTTTAAATGGATATTGCCCTTAACTTTTTGCCGAGTATACACCAGAAAATATTCTTTTTTAATCATATGATTTTAATGATCCAACAGAAAACATAGACACAACTCGAAATACTCGAAATTTGGGTTTAACATTGGGCCCAATGGGAAAATGACATTTTCATCTTCTCCATTAGTGCAAATTCAATAAATTTTACAGGAATGCTGCAAAGAAGGTCTTTTTCAAATATTGCTCATTATGCTTGATGCAACTGACAAAAACGTGCATGGCCGCCAGCGGCGAACTTAGGTTATACATTGGACCCAACGGAAAAAACACATTTTTTATCTTCTCAGAAACCACTGAAGCAGATTCAAGCAAACTTTACAGGAATGATGTACGGAAGGTCCTTTAAACAGATTGCTCATTTTAGTCCCATCAAACAAAAGACATCGCCGCTGGTGCGTATCATAGATTAATATTGGACCTTTGGGAAATTAATCATCTTCGTCGTCTACTATGAAATTAGGAAAAGCACCAAACTGAATTAGAATGGTGTATGGAAGATCCTGTACAAAGATTGCTCAATTTTGTCGGATCTGACGAAAAACATTGCCGACAGCATGGAACATAATCTAACATTGGACCCAAAGTGGAAATCACATTCTGATGATGATTTTCTTTGTAACCACTGAAGTGAATGCAACCAAACTATAGCTTAACATTAGACCGTAAGGGAAAACATAATGTCTGGTTATCATCAAAGACATAAGAACTGTGTTGCGCTAATACGTTACTGAGACATTTGATTTCCATAAAAAAGCGCTCATTCTAATTTATGTTGTAATGCAATCTTTGTGAATAAAGCAAACATTTCTGTTATAACGCAGAAAAGTTAAGAAATGTGTTGCACTAATACGTTACTGTGGCATTTGATTTCCATAAAAAAGCGCACACTCTATTTTTGCAATTTTTCCAAACATATGGAAAAAGTCGAATTTGAAGTGGTGTAAAATATCATTTTGTTACCGAATGTAAAAGCAGCGAAGCCTGGTTTATATATCTCTCCTATTTGTTAACTTTCATAATGAAGACGATATTGTAGGCGATGGAATTCAAATCAAGCTACCATACAACTTCAAGTTATTTTCACTTCCGTTGACATCTTATGCTGTTCCTCATCAAAATAAGTCTTAGAATATATGAATATAACATTATACAAAATAGTATTCAGGCCCATATTTCCTTTTTTCATTGGAGTTTATCTACATTGTTTTTCTTTTTCTGTGTTTTTTTTTAACTTTTGCAATTTAAATTGCTTTTTGCGTGGACGTGTCGAAATGCATAATGTGATGTTAGGGATTTAGCTAGGATTTTGAGACCATTAGTCACTTTTGCGTATAAATTTCGCAGCGCAATGTGTAGTATGAGATACTAATTTTATGATTTATAATTTTTCTGTATTTGGTTGTATTTAAATATGCACATCATTGTTCCAGATATATAATGCTTTTTTGGTTCCTATGATGTTCAAAGACATTTAGCTATGTAGTTGGGTTTTGGTGATATTAGCAGTGGCATCATACCTCTTCAAAGATTGAAGGAGGTAAACTAAGTGCATAATTATCATTTCAAGATTAACTTTTTATAACTTATTACACATAAAACTTTCTATAAATTTGTATTATAAAATAAATTATTTTGCAAAATATCAAACAAATGTTGTTTATAAACACTATTTAAGCTTTAATAGTGGTAAAATATGAATTTTCTGTTATAATTACCAGAGCAAATATCAGCATAGGTTCAATTCTAAAAAATAAATTCATTTTAAAGACATCATTAAAGGGAAGTAACCCAACTTTCAAAAAACGTGTTCCTTTAACAAAAAATCAAAGGGGAAGTTTGACCTGTTAATTCTGCTGAAAGAAAGATTTAAATGTTCAAAACATTAATAATTTTAAACAACTGATAGATAATTGCCATACAGGTGAGCAGGTTACCTCTGATTGACCGGTAATTAATGACAACAGGCCAGGTACACAGGTAAACAAATCACCGACGGTGTTTGTTTACAACTGAACTAATCCTTTAATTAGCATTACAGGTGTAATTAAAGTGTCAGTTTGGACAATTAGATTACAGTGACAAAGATTATGGACATAATACTTTTAATATTTGGCGATTTTTGAAATTTCAAGTGACGAATTGCAGGCTTAAAAAATTCGCCACTTCCAAAAAAGATTCGTAAATGGCGAAAGTGACGAGCGCTAGCTAAATCACTGACGGTAACAGTAAGACGTCAGAACATAGATGACGTCAAAACGTTAATTGAATGAATTATTTTAAATATTCGTTTGATCCGTCTTGGCATCATACTTGCGTTTTGTACAAACACAAAGGAGCACCTGCTATGTAGTGACGAAATTTGATGAAAAATGGAATGTAAAATCGGATCGTGTAAACATCCAAGTAAACGATTTACCTGTGGACATGTTGTGAAATCGAATGAAAATCGGATCGTGTAAACCCACCTTTAAACTCGCTTTTAACCCGATACTTCTGAAACTTTGCGCAATTGGTTTGGACAGATTGAAGCTCTGCATCTCATCATTTGGGCAGTTTTTAGTTAAAAATATCGAATTTATTCATTGTTGAACTTTTTAACATAACGGTACTGAGTTTGTTTAATCTGAACCTCTGACAATTTCTACCTGATGCTTTTGAAACTTTGCACAGTTGGTCTGGACACATTGAGGTAGTGGAAACCCCGTTTTTGCATAGTTTTGAATAAAAAAATGTCGAATGTATGCATTAATGAACTTATTAATCATTTTTTCATCAAATTTTAACATTACTGTACTGCAGTTGTGTAATCTCACACTCTGACACCTTATACTATAGCTTTTGAAACTCTGCACAGTTGTTCTGGAAACATTGACGATGTGCAACTCTTCTTTTGCGCAGTGTTTAATAAAAAAAATGACGAATTTATGCATTGTTGAACTTAGTCTTTTTTGCATAAAACTTTAACATTACCATACCGAGTTTGTGTAATCTGAATCTCTGACACCTAATGCTGTTGAAACTTGCATAGTTGTTCAGGACACATTGAAGATGTGCACCGCCACTTTCTAGTAGATTTGAATTGAAAATGGCGAATTTATTCATTATTGAACTTAGTCATATTTTATCATATTTAAACATTACAGTACCTGGTTTGTGTAATCTGAAACTTTCACATCTTTGACTAATATGTCTAAAAGTTTGCACTGTTATTTGAACACATTAATGATTTGATCTTCCCTTTAGTCCAGTTTTGATTAAAAAGTGTCACATTTATCCATTATTGAATTAACTTTGTCCTTTATTTCATTATATTATATCATCATGGTACCCAGTTTGTGTCCGGAGATATTGCTCAGTTCCGAATGCACTGATCATGGGCCGCTATTATTGAAGTTTTACATTGCTTTGACATATTTTCTCAAATTATGTGTTTATTTGAAACTCAGAGAAATTTTTCACCTTTGCGGAAGTGATATAGACTATTTTCATTTTATTCTTTGTTAAACTTTGTACGTTTTTGTTTTGTTTTTGTTTTTGTTTTTTTTTACACAGTTATACGATGGAACTTATTAGTATCTGAATAATAACTTGCATTGGAAGAATATCTTGGTACTATGGTAAATGGATACTTTTTGAATTTAACAAATTTGTATATGATTTCATATAAGTTTGGAAAAAAAAACTTTCTCAGTTGAATGTGAGTAACGGTGACGTAGGTCCAGACATGGAATTGGTCGTGTTTCAATTGATTCCTTATGCAAAATAATATAGCGCTTAACTATCAGATTGTTGAAAAATTGTTTTATTTTTCTAGACTATAAGAGATCAAAATGGACCAATTTTATTTTGCTTTCTATAGAAGAACTTGTATTTTGCCTGAACGTTGGGCTGCCTATTTTTGGGGACAACCCCTTCTAAGCTGCCGATTGAATTCCACTGAAACTTTAACAGGATCTTCAACGCATATGAAAGTGTGCACCAGCTATTTAAAATTTGTATGATATTTTTGGAGTTTCCCAAAGTAAATATGCGCCTTCCCTTATCATCTAATCGAGTCAGTTATTGTGTGGCCAAGTTCTTTCCTTATTGACCGCTTCGTGAATTTTTACTGAAATTTTAAAAGAAGGTTCAGTGCATATTGCCATTGTGCACTAACTTTTTGAAATTTGATCATAATTATTTTATAGAATAACATTTACTTTGCCGTATGGTTGAATGGGATTCCTATTTTTGGCGACAACTCCACCAGCTATTTTGAAGGATTTTCCTGTTATCTGAAAAGTTTTTTCTTCTTTAGATTTCGATCTTAACAGTGATTAAAGCTTTCTTTTCCAAATCATTTATTTCTTGAATCGAATTGGGGAGCGGTGTGTTTACTTAGTATATAAAAGAGCTTTGCTCACAGTTTTTTTTAAGTATTTCATAAGATTTCGATGTGACTTTTTTTTTGGATTCGGTAATACGTCATCATATTGTTGTAGCTCTTCCTGAAAAAAAACTATTAAGCAAAACCGTAATGTGTAATCAACACCATCAAGATATCCGGAGAATTTTGAGTTAGAATATACAGTCAATCACGGTTCAGAGGGATATAAAGGGTTTATTTTAATAGGATCCTCTTTTTTTTTAGACAAAGGGTAAGTATTTCTTTTAATCTCATATGTTAATGTGTGCATGTTATGAATCTGCATAAAATTTATTTGCCTATAATTTATCACGAAAAATAAAAGAAACACGTTGATATGTTTTCTTAAAAATATTCACACTCCGAATATACAAGTAGTTAGTCAACAAACGAATACGAGTGTATTTCATTATTACTACTGGACTGATGTTATTAAACATATGGAGTTTAACACAAAAAAAAACTCATAAGTGACTTTACAGTTTTTCAATTTAGTTCTGTTTAAGGATAAATTCACCACCTAAAAAAGAAAAAGAAGGATGACATATTAATAAAAAAAAATTACAAGGCATAACGAAAGTAATCTTGTCTTGATTTCATATTGTTTATGCATGCAAAAAATTATAAAACTGATATTGACTAAAATGAATTTCTCATTAAACAATTAGAAGTTTCTGGTGACCAGCAGTGTACCAACAAGAAACGAATCAGTCAAAGAGCATTTACTTCAATTGGATTTTTGATGATGTTTTTGGTGCATTATATGTCTTCTTTGCAAAGATCCTTCTATCATAAGTCCATCACCTGCACGCTTTCGAACATATAATTTTTAACTATGTCCTGTCTAAACCTGGTCAGATCCTCTGTGATGAATAGTCTATTTGGGTTATTCTTAAGAAATTTCTTTTGTTGGTACACCATATTTTTAAGCTTCCAATTGCGGAATCGACATATTATCTGACCTCTGCCTTCTGAAATTTTACCGATGATATGTGACCTATTTGTATCTTCAGCTGTAAATGGTTGCGCAATTTTTAATGATTTGTTGATTATGTTAAGTACCAGGTTGTCAGTTTGCTGAAGATCGGTCGTGGTCATAGGTACATTATGAAAACGCAAAGAGGTGTGCCGACCGTATTGCTCAAGGTCTTCGATCTTTTTCTCCAATAGAGGAGTTAACTATATTTCTGTCATTGCATTTCATACGAAATCAACATTGAATGTTTCCACAGTACTTCTTGCTGTAGATAAACCTAACTTGACTGACCAGTCTACATCTAATTTAGCTGGGGAACCGTAGCTCTATAGGCTTAAAAAAAGAGTCCGCACTTCAGTTTCGGCATTTAATACAATCAAACAGTTCCGGTTATCAACCCATAGTAGAATTGGTCTTTTGGAGTTATTTTTCTTTTAATTTTGGGTTTTGAAAATTGACCAATAATTATCACATTTTTGATAACAATTTTTTATTTGTTGTTCAGTTAAAAAAATATATACATATAATTTATAGGTATATTTATATACATATAATTTATAGGTATAATGGTACTAAATTTCTTAATTTTTCAAAGTTAAATTTCTGTCTACAGAATGTATAGAATAAATTCTATGTTGATATTTTCTGCATTTTTACTCGATTTATACGAATAATGATAACCGGAGGTCAAGGGAGTCTTACCACTGCTTGATAAGAAAGTTCTAATTTAGCAACAGATAGCAACTTTAAATGAAAAGGGGCTGTATGTCCTTTTTTATATATTTCGATTTGACAGTGCGCAGCTACAAAAAAAATAATAATAATAATCGGCACGAGGACAATAGAGCATTGGTTCCGCAGTAACTTCCAATTCGCATGTAAACTATTCTGTCACATGGCTTGTTGGTATTTGCTGTCGGAGTAAAAATATGTTTTAGAATGACAGATGGAAAAAAATGGTGAAATCAATTGAGAAATTTGAGCAATTAAGAGTCGTAGCGAACAAGTGCATTTGTAATTGCAGAAAGGTAGTAATATTACACGAAAGGGAATTACAATGTCAATATACATTTATTTCCCATGTATGTGGGAGATATGAAGATTTGTTTACCCGAGGGAATAATATTTCCCGAAGGCATCGCCTGAGGGAAATATGATTTCTCGAGGGTAAACAAATCTTCATATCTCCCACATGCATGGGAAATAAATATTTTATTCCACCACTAAGGTTAATATGTACAAATCATTGAAGGTTATATCGAGAAGTGGTTCTACCCCCTCAATCTATCTGAAATTTTTTTCATGATCGCGAAGAATTCAGGCAAAATTGACAGAAAAACTAACAAAAACTCGTCTGGAATCATTTTTTTCTTGAAACTCCGCCTGAATCCTCCTAATTCGAAAGCCGCTGCATCTATGACACAAGAACTAAAAGTACACTATAGTAAGAAAAGGCATTGTCGTTGCTGAAATAAATTTGTTTTATTGATTTTTGAAATTGACATAACAACACAAATGAAAATAATTAAAAGTGTGCTGTTGAGACCTTATTATTCGGTAAAAACTCTTGGCTATGCGACAGTGACCATGTTAACTCGGAACACCTCCTTACTATGATAACTCTTGTAAAATCTAGAGAATTTCGAATGAGGGGAATATGATATTTGGACACGACGTTCAGCGGGAGACACGATGTTTTGTTCACAGTCACGTGTGACAGTCTTGGCCAATGAAAATTCGTTATTAGTCAAGTTATAATTATATAGTGGAATAATGTCTTTTATTATCACAGTGTATGTCTTTGGTGTGGAATCATTGTAAAGAGAAAATAAATCTGTCAAATTAATCACCGTTTGTTATTTTTGTCCGCCTTTTATACATTTTGTACAGAGACATGCATTGGAATGTCTTATATTTTATAAACAAGAAACTTTTTTGTTACAGGGTTTGCAGCTGGTCAAAGTCATTACAATTATAAAGGATACGGCGACCGTTGGGGTGGACCTTCTAATAGTCTGTGCTTGCCAAATAACCCAGAGATAAATAACAAAACTGGGAGTGGTGCAAGCTTTTTGTATGGAACAGAATATCAGGGCAATATATTTGCAGCTGATTCTAATGATGAAGATGTACCTTGTTCTCTTTGTAGAAGTATCAAAAGTTCTACGTCCATAATGATTCCTGGAAGAAAGTCATGTTACCCTGGCTGGCAACTGGAATATAAGGGAATGTTAGCTTCCAATCATTATGCGTATAAGGCTTCCACATACGTTTGCGTTGACAATGATCCAGAATTTGTGCAAGGCGGTAAAGATAACAAAGATGGAAATATGTTTTTTGTAACTTCTACACAATGTGGTTCCTTACCATGTCCACCGTATAAAGATAATACTGCAGTTAATTGTGTCGTCTGTTCAAAATAAACCATATATTAAAGTTGATCACGCCTCATATTTAGAAGTTTTTCAAGAGATTTTTAAACTGATTATTCAGTAATTTAAAAAATTGTCAAAAGATACTTCTCAACAGGTCAGTGAAATTAAAACACGAAAAAATTAAAGAAAATTTCAATCACAAGTAATCATTCGACGGAAAACTTCACAACAACAACAAAAAAGAAAACCACAAATAGGAAGCAAAATACAACAATAAACTATGAAAAGTAAGGAGTCACTGTGCCAACTATTGAAAATTATTTTAAGAAGGTAAAATCAGAGATGTTTAAAAATACGACACAAAGTCTTCTACACGAGGAGCTACTCAGGTTTAAGTAATTTGTTTGGTATTTGAATAGACCATTAGCTTACTCAGCAGAGGAACAAACTGGTTGGCTGTTTATGAAAGGCAACCACAAAAGAAAACATTTTTGATTTAAATTATGATATGTAGTTAACCTTTTTTCAGACTTTTAGTTAAAAACATTATCAAAAGCTGATTCCAAATCGCCCTTTCAATTTTTAAACAGCTTCTTTTTTCGAGTAAAAATCAAACGGTACATTCTTGACCAGTGATCTCAGTTTAGGAAAATATTTTCGATTGATTGATGTTTTACGCCATTTAAATTTCGAATATATGTTAAACTACTGCAGAATATTATAAATATCTTGTGAAGAATAATTGGTCCACACTTGCTAAGCGATAATCCGGTGCTTTAAATTTTTAGAAAAGATTTGACCGAAAAAAAAAAAAAAACAAAAACAAAAACAAAAATGGCTTGAACTGACAAAAACTTCATAATTATTTTAAATTGTTACATATATAGGTACTTCAGTGTCTGTTCTTCGATTTAATCATTAAAATGTGTTATATACAACTTATTTATGGGATAGATAAGGTCTGGAAATTTTGTATTGGTTCTTTTTTTTTATTTGTTGCAAGTTAATTCTCCAAAAGGAAAATAAACTACAATATAACTATTATAGTATATTACATGAAATATTATTGATAACCATACTGTATTTAATGATCTGAAGAGGCCAATTGGAGACTCTATTAGAGACGTCACAGCAGTCTTTACGCTTAAAAAGACGACGTCATAATGTGTTTATTTACAAAACGACAGAAACTCTTGTGTAATGGTTGTCATTACCATGTACACTAACCATTTTGCTGCCATAGTCAATTCTTAAGTTTGCCAAGATATTGTTTTGGCATTCGAATGCGTCACACTTCGCTTATGACGTCAACAATAAGAAAGCGTATCAATAAAGGGTACAGCGGTAGGGGGAAATAATTGTCAGTCAATAGTTTGTGTTCAATCTGCGTAAAAGCGAATTTATTTATATAATTTACTCCTTCAATTGATATTAACTTTTGTAATATTTTACGAAAGGATACGGAGTAAATGAACATGAGACCATAACACATATGTTAACTCCAACTGCAATAATTTTAATGAGCTGTATGGCCATTTCGGAAAGTAATTCCTCATCAGCAGCACTAGAACCCAAACAAAGGAAATCCATAATTTCAAAAAATGTTTAAAATGCATAAAACCAAACAATCAGTAATATCAAATATAGCTAAGGACAAAACTACGATGGAGAGAGTTAATCCTTAGATTTTAGAATTTACATAAGTCTAATTTAATCGCGTTGTTGGCTGATACAGAGCTCCAGATAAGGATTGACCAATTAGGTAATTTCACTCTTACTTTTGTAATCAATTGGGTCATAAACATTTTCCAGGTAAAGCCATAAATGTTCACCCCTTACAGTTAAAATGAATTGGGTTGGTCCGCCCTCAGGGCTGCAGTATATTGGTTTTTTTATATTAGATAATAAAAATAACATGTATTATTATTATTATTATTATTATTAGAAATTGCCATCACCTATCAAAAGGATCAATTCCAAGGCTATAGAGTGTCAACATGCATAATTGAAACAGGCCAAGCTGTCCGTACATATTAAGTGATAACGCCATTGTTATGTTAAAGGACGTTTCGGCCATGTTGAAGATCATATCGTCAATTTTATCAACCCTTTTTCTACTTCATTGTTTTGATTAGTTGATTTTTACGTACAATTAGCAATATTTCAGCTCTGTAAGGAAGAGAACAAGCTAACTAAGTGAAAAAGTCACAAGAAGAAAAATATAAAGGAGGAGCGGGCAACTGGGGCAACAGGTTTTAACTGAGACTGGAAAATAAGGAAATTGGAAGGGGCAGAAAATTAAGCCTTCCATACGACCCTAATTGTGTATGCTCTTGTTCCAGAAATATAGAAGGGATCTTTATACTGCATTGGGTGTGGTTTTTCTCCACACAGTATGTCAGTTAGGCATTCCATATTATAAACTCTGCCACTTGAGAAGTGGGAGAAATGGGTAGGGGCAGGAAATTAATTCTTTAATGCGACCCTTAGAACGTAGAGATATTAAGGAGAGGTCAAATTAATCAATTCAAACACGATAAAAGTAAACAAAAAAAGACCTTAAGAAGAATTAAACAACTAGGGCTCCGAGTTTTCACTGCCACTGGAAAAATGGTAGGGGAAGGAAAATAGCCTAATATACGACCCCCTTCCAATGGGTCTTCGCTTGAGAAATGTAGAAGGATTTTTTTACTTCATAGAGAAGGGGGTTTTGTCTATAAAAGTTTGTGTTCAGGCTTTCTCCAATGCATTTACTCCATATCCTTCCATTGTTTATTTTCGTAGTATGATCCGAATTCCCCTACTTACCACCTGGGGATGGGCCTGGCAGCATTGTTTGAAGGAGAACTATATCAACGGTGTGCTCTATCTGTCGGAAGCTTCCCTCGTTTAACAATGATTGCCAGATTTCGGAAATAGATATATTTTTCCAGTTTTGAGAATAAACCTTATATTTGCAATGTGAATTCGAAGTGCGTATTTTTCCTTGACACGAAAAATCCGTAGTGGTATCCCCGGATGACCGGTTTTGACGCATTTAAGGATATTTTCTGCTTTAGTGTAATTTCTGTTTTAGTGTAATTTTTATTAGCACTCATCTGTTTATGTTATATGCCGTTGTCTTGTTAAAATACAACATTATTAATCGATTAGTATCCAGACTTTGAGGTGTTCCATGTAAAAAGAAAAAAATACAGACCATTTTAAGATTCATGCCGATTTCTGATCACCTCCCCCAAAAGGACCTGAAATGACGCACTTAGGAAAGCCATGTAGAAACTCTTTCTCTCTCAGAATTTTGATAGACAATATAGATTCTCCTAAAATCTGATGACCAATGGCTATAATTCAATACAAATATTTAAGATCGTGGTAAATATTTTTTCTGTTTGAAAACTTTCAATCATAGTGCCATTTCCCCCCAACTTACCAAATATTGTTTATCGCTAGTAGATAATTAGTCAGATCGAACATTTCAAATTGGGGTTGGGGTCTTTAAGAGAATTATTTTTTCATTGCTTCTCTGCGATTCATGACAGCTACCGTTCAGAAATATTGTACAATAGTTGAAATACAAATATTTCTTACTACTTAAGGTACAGAATCAGAAGCCTGAACATGTACGTACCAAACAAGGCACAGGAACTTGCATGTTTTTAGAAAACAAATATATATAATAAAAGATTCTACTTCTAGATTAAAATCCTTTCAAATACTCGGCGAGTTTCGATGAAATGTTTTTGAATTTCGAAAAACATATCAATGAGAGCAACGGAGCCAATTTGGTTTGTGTGGTTACACCCAAATGGATATTTACACAATGTTTTACAGGTAGTGGGTTTTGGTGTTAAGGAAAATCGTACTTTTTTGTATGCAATTTAATAAAGTCATATATCTGCTATTTTGACAGGACTTAAGCATCATTTAACTTTTGCAATCTACTTACAATGAGATATCAATGAAAATAAAATCATTAATGACGTCATTACTAACGTAGAAGAATTGTACGTCACAAATAAAATTTGATGCGTCATTTCTGGTCCGCGTCAAAACAAACAAAGACGTTTTCGAATTCGGTCAATTTCCTCTCGAATTCCTTCTACTGTTACCCGGAACCAAACGATCAAACAACAGGGACACGGTTCTATCAAGAAGAGTTGGCTACCGTGATCTATCTGAAGTTCTGACGCGACAATTGGGTAAAATTCGCAACTCTCCTTGATAGAAACTCATTGTTGCAGAAATATTTGGGTTATGTCAATTATTTGGGTTATGTCAATTTTAAATTGGGTTATTAGACGCATGTCAAATAGAATACATTGGGTTTTCATTGATTTAATTGCGTTATCACGCAAAACGCAGCTTATCTGTTGCTCTGGAGATACTTCTAAAAGAAAAACTTGTGAAATGATTGTTCGCGCGTTTAAATTGCATAGTGCGTGTGATTAGTGCAACAAAACAGTAAACTGAGTCTTCAAGATGTTTTTTCGTTATACGAGATTTGTATACATGAATAAATTGTAGAAATGTTTCAGAACAGGTACCCTCGTTTTATTCGTTACGTGGTACT